>WAAG01031188.1:2517-15770 GCA_013390105.1 Tichodroma muraria
ATAGAATAGTTTGGGTTGTAAGAGACCTTTAAATGTCATCTTGTCCAACCCCACCGCAATAAACTGGCATATCTGCAACTAGATCAGGTTGCTCAGAGCCCCATCCAACCTGATTTTCAATGTTTTCAGGGTTGGAGCAGCTACCAGCTCTCTGGGCAATCTGTTCCCGAGTTTCACCACTCTCATTGTAAAAAATGTTTTCCTTGTATCTAGTCCAAATCTATTATCTTTTTGTTTAAAAACTACCCCCTGTCCTATTGCAACAGGCCCTGATAAAATGTTTGTCCCTTTTAAGTACTGAAAGGACACAACAAGGTCTTCCTGGAGCCTTCTCTTTTCCAGGCTCAACAACCCCAACTCTCTCAGCCTTTCCTCATTAGAAAGTTATTCCCTCTCTCTGATCATCTTCATGGCCTCTTCCAGACTTGCTCTGATAGGTCCATGTCATCCTGTAGTCAGGACCCCAGGGGATGCAGTACTGCAGGCAGGATCCTCCCATGCATTAGGTGGGTTGTGCTGCAGCTCACATGGATGCACAAACCTTCTGACCCCACTCCCACAACAGCTCCCCCTTTATTCTGCATAAATAAATCCAAAACTGTGTGCAGGACAGAGGAAGGAACAAAAGACATTCACAAATCAAAGACCAAACCACTGTAACCACAGCCCAAACGTGAAAACGTTCTTTTGAAGATAAAATAGCAATTGTGTTGACTTATGCACATGTTCAAGCTCAACATCCTGAACATCCCACTGATTTTGTAATAATAAAATTAAGTCCTATGTACATTTATAAGCCCTTGGCTGTCAGGAATTCTGGCCTTGTGGTTTATTCTCCTGCCACCTTCCATTCCCCTTATTTCTCGACTCAGATTTGCACTCACAGTAGGACTCACAGATGGATATTTTCTAAATCATTGTGAAAGAGCTTCATGATTGCTGGATGCTGTCACCTGCATCACCAAAGCATCATTGTAATGTATTTCATTAAAGAATGTGTGGCATAACTGGTACTGGGAATCAATGATAACAGAATAAATATGCACAAAAAATTATAAAATTACTAACATTTTAGACCACAGATATTGAAAATATTAAGCTGTCTTACATGTCTTGAAATGAGAAATTTGAAGGTACAAAGAAACAAGTTAAGCCCCCAAATCCATGGGTCTGGATATTTTACATTATTGAAAAGAGGTATTGAAAATTGATAACACATCACTTAAAATGTGTTTTCTCAACAAGCTCTGTTCAGTCATTCCAAATGAACCTTCTTTACTTCCTTAGGTCTGCATCTCTTTCTCATGTACCTCAAATCATGTGCTTTCTGGTGGGGCCCACCATATTCAGAGCAGTTTGTTAACACACTGAAGCTCTTTAAAATGCACACCATGTGTGCACAAAACGTCTTCATTTATCAGATTAGCTCACAGATCAGGCACTATTCAAAAGAGCAGGATGGTGCCAGAACAAGGGTGTCAACTCACCCTGCAGCGTAACTGAATTCCTCCTTCAATCCAAGGCTGGGAATGAAAAACAAAATAGAACAAATTACTAATTTTCAAGCTTTACCCCATTTTAACTTACAGAGGCAAATTACATTTTAATAAAGTAAATATTTTTTAAAACCTCTTTCCACAAATTCAGGCTGCATTTACATTCCTTGCTAGCTACTCCCAAGAGGCTGAGGTGACCATCTTCTGCACATCTACAGCTGCTGATTGCTGCCCCTCTGATCTGCCTCTGAAACTGCTCTTCTTAATGCTCCTCTCCTTCTTCCAGACAGAGTAAAGGAGGTTCAGTCAAACAGTTTAAAGGTGCTGACTAAAGCCCTGTTACAGGTTTGTCCTGGTGGGGCAGGGTAAGGATGGCCAAAACTTGGTCACAAAACAATTCCAGCATAAGCCTCTTGCGTGGATGGAGATGTCTGAGCAAACCTCCATGGTCATGGCACAGTTGGGATTGTCCCTGGGGTTAGTTACACTGCCCTGAAGAACCAGGCTCCCACAGCTGAGCTGAAGCACTTTGGCAATACAGTAAGAGGTATTTCTATCCTGCTGGAGCCAGATATTTATGAGGTAGACATATTTATCCATTCACTCCTGCACAAAAGCCAGGTGTGTCCTAAACATCTGTATTATGTAGATAGACAAGATTAATTCTTTCATCATGTAACATGGCCCTCCCTGTATAACAGATGTGGCAGTATGTTTTATAGTATTCGAATTTCTGTCCTTACCTTTCTACAAACATGATACTGAGAAATGGCTGAGCAAAACCAAATAACTTTAAGTGGTAGGAGATGTGCTAAATTATTCTGGATTAATTATTGAGTAATATAATCAAATATCAAACCAGATTTCTAAATGTCAGGAATAGTGAGAAGGAAGAAATTCATACCAATCTTCCAGCTAAAATCAGAGACTTATTGTTTCTGTGTCCTGATTTTAGCTTTCAGATTACCGATCCATATGAAAATAAACCCTCTTGTGATTAAATCTCTTCCTACTAACCAACAGAGAAGGATAAGAAATATGAGATATATGAAATAGTGGTATATTGCTTTTATATATAAGTACGTGCCAGCTGAGGGCAGAACATATCCTATCATTATTTTGAAGTTCTCCTACACAAATTCAGAAGACAAATGATAGGAGAAATCTGCTTGGCAAGGGGAGGAGAGGGAGGAACATGCAAAATCCAGCCTGCTATTGTGAGATTTCTGACATAAATTAAGGCATAAATTTGAAACTGATATAATAGTTATGGTATTACTCTGCATATGAATAAAATTTATTTAGAATCCTAGAATTGTCAAGGTTGCAAAAGACTTCTAATATCATCAAATACAACCATTAATTCAGCACTACCATGTTCCCCACTGAAGTGCCCCTTCCACATGTTTTTTCAACACTTCTAAGGACAGTGATTCCACCAGTTCCCTGGGCAGCCTTTTTCAATGCTTAACCACCCTTTCAGTAAAGACATTTTTTCCTAATGTCCAATCTAAACATCTCCTAGTGCAACTTGAAGCCATTTTTTCTCACCCTGTCACTTGTTACCTGGGAGAAGAGACCAACTCCCATTTGGCTACAACCTCCTTTCAGGTAATTGTAGAGTTGCAAGGTCTCCCCTGAGCCTCCTTTTCTCCAGGCTAAACAACCCCAGCTCCCTCAGCTGTTCCTGGTAAAACTTGTTCTCCAGCCCTTTCACCAGCTCCATTGACCTTCTCTGGACATTTCCTTTTATTTGATTAAAACCTTTTATGCAAAAATGGTTATGCATTAGATAGCTTAATTTATACAGTCTATTTTGTGAATAAGCACTAGCAATAGATTATACATAAATTGTTAGATTGTTGCTGTGACCCTTATTCCTAGGCACTTATAAATAAATATATTCCCCTGTGGCTTCACTAAACCTTTGAAAAGTACATTTCTAGGCAAATCTGTGAAAAGTTACATGGCAGTGTCACCTTTAGCATTGCATAAGTTGTCCAGTACCATAGAGGACCGTGGAACAGTCTGACAGCTGATGGATTGGAAGCTCTAGGCCATTTTCTGCAGGTACATTTAAAATTAGAGGGTATAAAAAGCTGGATATAAAGTACAGAGGAAAATTTTGCCATATTCAACATATGTACTGCATAACCTCTTATTAGTATCTTAGTTATCCACTGATAATACACAATATTCACATAGTCCTTTGCTAACTCTTACTAACATTGCTTAAGCGGAAAAACAAGTGATCCTCTGATGCAGAAAATGCAGCTACCTGCCATGCACCAAGGGAATACTTGGCAGCTGCCAGCCTCCAGCCTAGCCCTGGTGTGTGATGGCCAGTGCTGACCCTGCTGGAAGGTGACAGGGTCGGGACTGGCTCGCTGCTGCTTTAGCCAACACCTCCCAGCCATCAGCCAAACCACGGCAACAGAACAGCGTCAGCTACAGGAGCTACAGGCTTGAGGTACAAGTTCATGTAGTTTATATCCACCACAGAACTGTAATGGGAAATCACTTCATAGCAATTTTACTGTTCTAATTGGCTGTTATAGCAGGAGGCTATTGTAAATAATACTTAAAGAGGTTACTGAAATGAGGCTTTTTCAGTTATGAAGACATAATATCTTTGAGGCACTGTAAGTCAGATTTGCTACTTTTTTCCTAATGCAGAACAAGGAAGCATTTGAATACTGAATTCTATTCTCTGAAATGATATAAGGAACCTTTCAGCCACACAATAAAAATATTTTTTAATTATATGTATTAGCCACTTGAGAAAATATAGCCAGCCCAACATTTTTTACAAAACATTTTCTTTCACTGGAAACCAAAGGAGTTTCCAAAAGAGAGCCTGTTTCAACAAGTTTTTTTAGGATAAAAAGGATCGCTCCCTTTAGTAGCTTATATGATGATACCCAGCCAAGTATGATGTCCATAAGATCATAAGAGATGATGGCTCTCCCCATGTGATTAACTTGCCGATACGTTGTTTAAACTTTCTAAGAGTTTGATGTGTGGCCAACCTAAGTACCAACATCAAGATCTGATTTTTCAGATCAACAGCAAATGACCTTTACATAGCAGGAGTAATCGGCAATGATTCCACAGATTCCTGTGAATTTTCTGGCTATTGTGAGAAAACAAGAGAAAATAAGGTCCTGAGTCCAAGTCTATATCCTGTGTGGGAAGTGTTTGAAGATTTTTAGTGCTTTCCCTAGCCCACCTGTTCCCTGTTATGATCAGGCACCACATACGTAAACAATCTTCAATCTCATCATAGTTCCTCTTTACCTTTTCTTCCTCTTCTTCCCTTTCACACCTGTACATGCCCCTTCTATCTGGCCCCTGCAAGTGCCTCTACTATTTCTTCTCCCAGAATTCATCATACTGTTACATTCCAGATGCCAAGGGATACAATCCCTCTATGCCATTATCCATCACAGTGATACTATATGAAAAAAAAAAAGAAAAAAGGTGCAGAGAAAATCCCTTGACCCTTGCAGTGCACAGTGGAACATTATCAGCAGAGCCCAGTTCCTCAGTGGATAAATTCTAGCTCTTATAAACTCTGTCAAGAGTATGCAAATATATTAGTTCTAAAACTTTAGGAATTCACCAAATGTTGTCAGGTTTTTCAGGAAGAGTAGGAGGTATGGCCCTGAAACTACCTTCTGCTAACTACTTTCCTCATTCAAAACAGAGAGCTTCTGGGGGTGTAACCTCTTGGCTGAAATATTTGTAATGATGCTGTAGAAAGCACTTCTTCATCTCACAAATTCCTTGGAGGAGAAAAATAAAGTCTGAAATAGAAATATGTGCTACTTGGGCTAAATTAAGACTGAGAAAGGTATAAGCAACTAAAAGCAAAGCATAACAAGGGGAAACAACTTCAAATTTCACACACAGTGTAGTGAGGGCTCTATAATACATCTTCCACGTAAAACAACATCTTGATCTCTTTTTCAGTAAGAACAGCATGAGTCTTTTTTTTCCCTTAGCATGTAAGAAAAGATATCTAGTTGTGAGACATCTTTCAATTGATGTAAAGACCTAGATAGGATCTATCTTACATATTGAAGAAATTTTGAGAAGTACAAACACATCAGATACAGAATGAAGAATCAGACATATAAAGGGAAGTGATGGCACACATAATTATCCACCTCACACTCAGAATATTTTAAAGAATGTTAGAAATATTTTTAATACTGAGTAAGTATGTATTTATTAAATGACACTGTTTAAAAAGTCCCCAACCTTTTAGGAAACACACTGGCCAGAAAGATGCTGTAGAATTATTATGGTTATGACCAAATAAATTGAAACAGTCATAGCTAATGGTGACAGCAAACAGTTGAGCATAGCAGGAAGCTGTCATCAGTAATTTACATATTCACCTCTAATTGTGCCTGTGCATCATTAAGATTGTTCGTATTTGCATTTGCTGCCCTCTGAACCAAGTCATTTTCCAGTGGCATATATTCACTTATATATTCACTTTCACTGCAGGTAACTTTCATTAGTGGCAATTAAAGGACAATTTTTGCTGCATTATGCTACAGGAAACAAGAAGTGGTTGCTGAGATTGATTAATATCTAAACTAAGTTTGAGATGTAATCAGTCTCAGAGGAACAAGAGATTGTTCCCGTTATGTAATGAAAAGCAACAGCAACACCCCCCGCCACCAGCCCCCATGCCCCATTTGTTTGGAATATCCAAAGCTTATCCTTTAAGTTTTGTTGGAATGCACTAAGTGGCCTGATTTATTTTTAAATGTTCCCAACAGACACTAGCCTCAGTCTATGTGTAATGACTTTTTACCCTCATTTCTGCACAGTCTGTGCAAATGTGTTTGAGCTCCGACTGGGACAATACCAAGGAGGATGTCAATGTTATCTTAGTGTGGAAGTGATTTTCTAGTATACAACTGCATCTGAAGGTTGCTGTGCATCCAGTCTGATCCCTTTTGCCTTCAGTGCTATTGAAGATGGTCCTTTTCAAACACCGCTCAACCCTACAGACCCAGCATTGCTTCCAGTTGAAGCTTTACTGTTTCACTGGGAGCTGGAACAGACCCAAGAACTGTAATGTGTTTTCACTTGCTGAAAAAAAACCCTATTATTTTGTCCCTTATTTTTCCATCCAAATACTGTGCTTGGTAATACTATCACTGCAAGATTGCTGTCAAATATTTATTTTTATTGGGGAAATAGCACTCCTTCTGTAGAAGCATGATGTTATCATTTAATTATTTTTTCTTTTCTGCTTTGTGATGGAAAACTGCAATTCAATGAAGTATATATTTAAATGCAAAAGAGGCACACCAATTAATCAGTACAGAATACGAATGCTTTTAATCTGCATCAAAAAACGGTGGCACTTAGAAAAACACCAATCTTTTAAATAAAAAGAACATAAAAGTAATTCCTGTCCATGCTTAGATTTCCTCAAATACAATGAGAAGTTGCAATTGTGCAATTAGATTATCTTCACAATAATATATTCTTTTAAAGCTTTGCATTATGCTAAGCACATTTTGATAAGCTTTTCATTTCCTTTTTTTAAGAATAAAAATGGACTTAGATAAATAATTTTAATTGTTAAAAAAAAAATCCACAGAGCTCAAATGTTGGCTCTGAAATACAGATCTTTACTGTTTTCTGGATTTTATTCATCCACTATACCAAACACAGAAACTAAGTACTGAGGATAGGAAATAAATTAGTCTAGATATAAATAGGATAAGTTAGGTATAGCCAGGAGCGTGAAGTAATCAATTCTGAGGTGTGGATAAACCAGGTGATAGCATAGTACAATCAACTCTCCATTATGTGGGATCGTAGGAGACTGGGAACTGATGGAGAAGAGAAAAACAGGTGGTGGAGCTGTTCCAAGGAACACCAGAGACACTTTTTTTCTGTGTGTGGTAAATGCAGTCCAAAAGAGCTTATTAACTCTGTGCTCAGCACTAGGCAGTGGTCTCAAGGCATCATTTGCAGTGTTGCATGAATTTGCAAAGCCATCTTAGGCTCTGCTTCTCAAGGAAGCAGTTACAGCTCTGCAAACTGTCTGAACCAGTGAGTCTCATTAAGCCTAGGGTGGCTCTATATGCATTTTCCCAGGAACATTTTTGTTTGTGCTATTCTCATAGCCTTTATCGAGCAGTGCAAAACAGAACAGAAATGGTGCTAAAGGTCTTTTCAGACTTCAAAACATTTTCCAAGACCTTAAGCAGTGTTTTTCTTCCTGTTAGGGATGCTCACTCCAAAGAGCTGAGCAAGTAGGACAGTGCTGATATGGGCTATCTACCCTTTCAGTGCCTGATTTCAATTTAGAGTCACAGGAGACTTGTCTTTGGGTCTGTTATATTCCCTTTCACTGCTAATTATGCAAACATTGCTTTTTCCTGGGCAAGGTGTCTCTCTATCTGCTTTTGACCAGAAGCCCTATGTAGGGTGGAAAACCTTTCCCAGGAAAGTTTTTATTTGATATATACATATCAAATAAATTCTTCTATTTTAAGGATTGACATCCTCCAACAAACAGCTATTAACTCAGGAAATCCCAACCTACCCTCTAATGAGTATGCCAAACCTGCATGGGTCTATTCAAAAAGCTGACTTTCACTCCATGCCTACCCCTTGCAATAAGATGGCTCTTTTCATATTTAAATTACCTTTCCAAAGCCATAAAATAAAAGAATGAAAAAAAATGCTAATAAAAAGGATTACTGCCAGAAGCCTACCTCCTGCTTTAAATGGCTGCTCTAAAGTCAGCCTTTCCTCAAAACATTTTTATAACAAAACAGTTTAGCTGCATTTGTTAGTGGTGTAAGAAGTAAGTCACCTCGTCATTTGTCACACAATAGCCATCTTCCCTGATAGGCCTAGGAGAAAGAAATGGGCTGTCTGAAGTTCTGCACGTACCTGGCTGCGCCACCAGGGTCTAGATCCCCCATTTCTCCCATGTTCTTAGGGCAGTGGATGCCCCGGCAGTATTTTGAGGGGTGAAGAAGATAAGCCTACCTTGTGATGGGCAGCTGGAAGTGACAGCAGCAGAAGGGACCTAGATTGGGAGCTGGGAATGGAAAATAGGAGAGGAATTCCTTGATGCAGTGAAAGTGGAAAGGAAGCATCATGAGACAACCTGATGGCCAGGGGCTGAGATGAGAAAGGTGCAAGAATGAAAACCAAAATTAAAGAGGCCAAAGGAATGAGAGATCCAGTGGAACATGGGAGGAGAACAACTGAGATGACAGATCGAGAAAAGGGTAGCAGAGGTGACGGAAAAGGAGGGTTGCTGACACCAGAGTACTGCTGTGGAGTGAAGATAAGCATGCAGGAGGGATGAAGAGGAGAGAATTTTATGAAAAATGAGGTTGAGACAGAAAGCAAATCCTTCAAGTGAAAATATATTAGAGAAGAAAGGTCATGTCAAAATACAGTAAAACTATTTATTTTTTGCCACTCTTATCTTGTGCATTCTTGAAGCTGCAGTTTTGAATCTTATTACTTCTGTGCTCCCCAGCAGCTTAGGCTGCCTAGCAATGGCTGGCTGTGCTGGCTCTGCTGCACAGAGCTCGTGGCTGCCTAGCAACTGCCAGGGGGCTGTACTGGAGTCCCTGACATATACTCAGGGATGCAGTCCTGCCCCAAATGCCCCTGCTCCCCTGGCAAGCCAGGAGGCAGCACCTCCCGTTGTTAACAGCTGTGGTGAAAACCTTAAAAATATTAATTGGGAAAAGGGCACGCGGAGGTGATCACAAGAGTGCAGAGTGCATGACAAATTGTCTCCAAAATGCAGGAACAGCCCCATTCACCTCTGCAATACTCAGACAATCTGTGATGATAACTGAAATATCAATATGGGTAAGTATTCTGGTTCTTAAATAAAGCTCTGTGCTAAAGCAAAGGAAAGCAACCCAATGCAGATATGCACCTTCTTGGGCAGCTATTAAACTGGCGGAGGATACTGCCAATACCAAAAAAGCAAATTTTGGTACCAGGGGAAAAAACTTTTAAGAGTATTAAGTATTCACACAGGCTTGTCCTAGTACAGCCATACTTGTTTAACTATCATTGCAATCAACAAAAATTTTCTTACAAGAAAATGAGACTTGGCATTTGGCCGCAGAGCTGATGTGGCTGATCTGAACAGACCCTGTGTCCTCTGTGCTTCCAGCTGCCCCCTTAGATCCCTCATCTCCCTTTCCACTGCACTGTCAGAAGTGCTTGTGCAGCTAAACAACCGAATCAGGAATCAATCCAGCTGAGAAATGGTCCAACAAAAAATAAAGGGTTATTTTCCAATCAACACTACTGAAGCAAGTACTGTTTGTTCCCAAGGGAAAAACAAAGACACATGCCAATCTATGGCCAAGGAAAGAGAACAGACAGTTACAGAGCTACACAAATTACAGTGCAGGAGAAGTTGCTGTGATACTGCTACTTTGCTGCTGTTCTAAACAGCACTTAGAATATAGTCACATTTTTCTTTCCCAGCCAAAAATGGCCTATTGTCCCAGAAAGACAGGACTGCCCCTGGAGATCATCATGCCCCACTGAGGAGGAGAAAAATCTCAGATGTAAAGTTGAGACACTGAGAGATAAATAAGCACATTTTACTCTGGAAAGGATCTCATCTGGGTGATTGTTTAGGTGGAGATTGATGGACACAATTACATGTTTTCTTCCGCCAGTCCAGCAGCCCAAGCCAGGAAAATTTTAATTCCCAGCTCTTTTGCACACTCGAATTATCTTGTGTAAGTTAGGAATTTTTTTTTCTAATCAGCAGTTTATTGCCTGGTGCAATGAGAATGTATGACAGAGCAAAAAAGCCCAAACCCAACAAACTAAACTAAAACGAACAAAACAACAGAATAAAATAGTTTCTGAAATGAAACTCCAGCGAATGCAGTTTAAGTGCACACTACTATCTTCAGCAAATGTCAGCTCAAGCCCAAGGTTTATTGATTATGGCTCAGCACTGGTTCTGCTAGATTTGCACTTTCAGGTGCTTTAGAATCACTCCGTGTACACACCATGCAGACTCATGGAGCCAGCTTTGATCTATTGCACCTGAGTCAATGCACCCTCCGAAAGCCTCAGATACGAGGAACACCCTGCAAAGACACTCAGTGGACCCTGCACAGGATTATTCAGAAAGGAGCTAATAAGGCGTGCTGATCTAATCAGTTGAACACATCCACACCACAATTCCCAGTACATCTTACCTTGTGTGGCCCTCACAGCAGCACTGCCACGGTTGAATGGCAGCCAGCTGAAAGGTCCCCCAGGAGTGGACCTGGAGCCAGTTTGGGTGTTTATCTACCCCAGGTCTATCCCGCGGGCGTGGGGAGAACACCTGGCCGTGCCACGGCAGCTGCAGAAAAGCCTCAACGCAGCTGTCACAAGGTGGCGACCTTTGATGTGCTCCTCCAAGGTCTTCTTGAGTTGTGAGAACATTTTGAAGTACACTTGGTGCGGTTCGTGCAAGGCCTTTCAGGTCGAGAGTCGCAGCAGGGCATGAGGGTGCAAGCCCTCCTGGAGCCACCGATCTGCTGTGAGAGGTGCATGCATCTCCTGCGACTGCACACACTGGATGTGCTCCCACCCAGTGGGAGCCGCCTCCGCCTGCTCAGCGGCTGTCCTGCCATGGGCGTGCAGGACAAGCTTGCCCACGGAAGTGAAGAATAACACATTTAGCAAAACACACACCACTCATTTTTCTCATACTGAAAAAAGGTGATGGGCAAGGCCCTACACATCTGTAATTTCTTTTACAGGGGCAGCCGTAACATTTCAAGAAGAGCCAACAACAATTGTGCTACATTTGAGGATGTTAACACCTTCCATGAAGCCAGTCTTTGATCTGTAGGCAATTACAGACTCATCCAAGCCAATGGGTGTTAAGCAGTTTGCAGTCAAAGTGAATAGAGAAATTGAATTTGTTTTTGTATTAATATATAGCTGGAAACAAGGAGAAGTCAGTACAGAAACAAGGAGAAGCCAGTGCCCAGGGGGGGTTCTGGTCACACTTTCCCCAGGACACATTTAAAGCCTGCCAATATCTCAATACAAACAAATTGAATTGTTTTACATTAAAAGGAATCAAAAATAAAGCGTTTTATTGGAAATTACATGCTGCCCTAAAGAGAGTTATTAAAACACGTTTGGAAACAATTTTGCTAAGCTGCCAAGTAAATTAACCATCAGAAGATAGCAATGTAGATGCATTTCTATCCCACAGCAAGTGCTGCAAACGTACCAGCTCCTTCTGCTCCTCAAAGAGCTCTCAAATACTTTGCTTGGTACCTGTCTGGCTGTTCCCAGACAGGGGGTGTTTTTTGTAACTCCAGCTGCAAAGAGTTTCCCAGGCCCACTGGTCCTTTCCAGGCTCCCTGCCTTTCATCCTTGCTTCTACAGTCCTGGGCTGAGATGCTGGACTTTGCTAACCTTAGAGGCGAAGGGATATCTATTTTTTTCCCTCTCCACTTTGATTTAGAGACAGCAGCAAGTACACCAAAGCATCCTGACCAGAACAGTACTGCAAACAGGAGACAGACTAAAGAGAACATGTAAAATGCCACATGATTATGCAGAGATGAGGCAGTCTCCTCTTACTATAATGTGCTTGAGACTGCTTTTTTCTGAAACATGCTGACTTTTTACCACTGTGTGGATTTCTCTGGGACAACTACTAAAATGAAAGGACTAACTATTTCTGTTTGTGACTGCAGATGCACAGCATAGAGCATGAAGAGCAGAGCCTTGGAGATGGAGTGGGCCTGTTACTCATTGCAAAAGCAGGCACTGACATCCCAGCACAGCAGTCACCTGCTGTTACTGGCTTCTCTTGTGGCATGTTTGCAGAATCAGGATTTTGTTTACAAAAAACACATGCAAGAAAGATTGTACTATGCAATCACCAGACCTTTGTCTTCCATACCTTTGCAAACAGCCAGAGGAGGCCCTGAACAATGATTAACAACTGAGGTAAATGAGTGGCAGGAATACTGTATTTCTCTCAGCCAAGTATTTAAGATCATATTATGAACCTAATCCAGGCAATCACTAATTGTTAGTAGTTATACTGGGCAGGCCTTGACAAAGATCTACTCAGCTTGGATTCGGTATTTCTCCCTCTCCCTCTCCCTCAGGAGCTAACATTCTGGAAGGGACTAGTTGCCCCAAATGATTCCTCTAACATTTTACCAGTCTTGTAATCTTTGGAATGGTCTGCCCAGGGAGGTGGTGGAGTTACTGTCCCTGAAATGTTTAAGGAAACACTGGACACGGCATTTAGGGCCGTGGTCTAGTTGACATGGTGGTGTTCAGTCATAGGCTGGACTCGATGATCTCAGAGACCTTTTCCAACCTAAGTGATTCCACGATCTTCCAAAGTTTTAGCCTGCCAACCGGCCAGATAACCAGAGCAGTGCTTCCTTCCCAGACCCTTTTGGCCTCTCCTGAAGTGAGGCACTGCCTCCGGGCAGCACTGTGGGGCTGGGGCTTTTCTGAGCGAGGAGGCGGGAGGGACACCACTGTCGCCCCTCGTCTCTGGGCCCCCAGGACAGCCCGGCAGCCCACCCGCCGCCCCAGGAGCCAGCCAGGCCGGAGCACGGCGGGCGCCTCCATGGCCCTCCGGCCCGCGGGCGGTGCCCACGAGCGGCGGCGGCCCCGCGCATGCGGCCGGCCCTGCCTACAACTCCCGGCTGCCTTTGCACAGCGAGGGCGGGCTTTTCCTCTTTT
>WAAG01031188.1:16317-29776 GCA_013390105.1 Tichodroma muraria
GGCGCGGGGAGCGGAAGGGGCCCCGCAGGCGGGTGACATCACGAGCTCGGGGATCCGCGCCGGGTCCTCCTCGGCGTGCGGGTCCCGGCGGGGCCGAGGGAGCCGCGGTGCTGCGGGTCCGCAGCGCTGCCGTGAGCGGCGTGCGGGGGCAGGAGGCTGCCCGTGGGCTGGCAGCGCCGTGCGGGCGTGAGGCGGTGTTTCAAAATGGCAATCTGTGCCTCTCGCAGCCTGCCCGGCTCTAACACCCTACATCAGTGATTGCGGACCGGGTCTCTCATGCTGGAAGAGGCTCCATTGGTTGTAGCGTCTCTCCACCGGTCGGTGTGGATTTTCTTTCCCTCCCATTGACTGCCAGTGCTTCTTGGCCTTTTAAGTCTGCTTTTGTGAAGCTACTTTAAGCACAATTTACTGTTATTATTTTTTCAGGATTTACATCACGTGACTCTAAGTCTGCCTATTTAGTCCTACTGATCTGGATGCAGAACCATCCAGAGATGCTGAAACTCAGCTTTTTTTTCGGTAAAAAATTTGAAGGGAAAGGCAAATAAACTTTATACACTAGACAGCTTGTAGAGGGAACTTGTTGAATCCAGTGCTAGATCACCTGTGATAGGTATTTAATACAGGTTACTAATCTCTTTGGTTTCCATCATTGCTGGTAAGCTGTCTTACTGTTTTTAGTAATAGAGCAGCAAGTATGGAGACACATCTTTAATAATATTAAGTGATTTTTTTTTTATGAGATATTTGAATTAAAACTGCTCTAACAAACCATATTTTCAAGTTTTATTTATTTTTTTTTTGTGGTATATGAGGTAGTATGAGTTAATGTCTATTTATGCTTCCGAGTTGTTTGCTCCACCCAGAGAGAGCTGCTGATATAAATGCTTCTAAGAGGCGAGGTTCATTTGGTTTTACTCATGGGAAATATGACAAATATATGAGTATGGTAATTGCAGCACAAGTTTTGACGTGTCTCCTGCTCCTGACATTTCCCTATATCAGAAGGGTGCCGAGAATCTTCAGTTACATCATTTTCTTCAGAGTCATAACGCTTGTCTTTTTTTACTTCCATCAAACAAACCAAATAAACATAGCACTTGAGCTAATTCTCATCCGGTCATTTGGGGTGGCTTTTCCTTTTCCTTTTTTTTTTTTTTTTTTATTTGGTAGCTCATTTTCACCTCAAGTATCAAGGTCAGCTGGATGTGGGGGATTGTTGATTGGTGGGGTCTGTCTTATCTTTGTACAGCTGTGTTTACCCTTTTTGAAAGGAAGCTGGAGTTCTAAAATTCCTAATGCAGTCTTATAAAGTAGATTTGGAAAAATATATATACCTCGCTTGTATTTTACAAGTATTGTACATTTCTTCAGTAAAAAATGGTAAAGGTACTGATAAAACTATGCATTTTTAAAAATGTTTGATGGAGGTGGTTTTTTTAATCAGTGCTTGATGCACAGCCATCTGCTGTCCAGTTGGACTACTGAACAGATTATGCTGCCAGTGCATGTGGTGGGGCCACTGCCGGATTAGGCAATATGACACAGGGCACTGGGTTATGAGATTTGGGTGTATGAGTATTGTGGGGTGGGAAGGGAGAAAAGGAAAGGAAGAGGCTTAACAGACGTACATTACAAAATCTATGTGTATAATATAATTGAGCATTTTAGAAAAGACAGACCAGAATAGGGAACTTGGCCATGAAGTGAATGTTAAAACACTTGACAGGTAGCTGCATATTGTAACTTGGTAGCGTGTAGCTGGTTCAGTTTCAGCCACTTTGAATTTGGAGGCTTTTCTTTTTTTCTGTGGAAAAAGCTAAGTGTTCCATAGTGGTAAAAATTACCATGTGTTATTACCCGCTCTGAGTTGTGGCACTGAGGTGAAACAGGTTTGTCAGACTATTTTGAGTGCTGGAATTAACAATTTATAGGGATTGTCGGAGGCAGAATCATGTTCTCAATGTTATGGTTTATATTCTTTGTTGACTTAAGCAGGAAGGTAATTTCCTACCCCTAATATTGCTGTATTCAGGCTNACAACAACAACAAAAAAAAAGCAAGAGAAGAGAAATGGGCAAAAGCTCATCTGGCTGGAACTTGGCTCCCTGGTGGTCAGTGTAGCTGTGTGGAGAGTAAGTATCCTTTTACTGAATCATTTACGAAAGATGACAGAATTCAGGAATCTCAAGTTGAAAATTGCTATTCTTAGAAAAGCAGGAAGCAATTTCTTGCTAAGGCACATTGTGAGTTTGTCAGGATGCTGGCTGGTTACACAGTTTGCCCTCCAGATTGTGTGTATTCTGGTTATCTAGAAAGTTTGTTTGTTGGGAAGAGAAAAGAGTTCAGGAGAAGTAGAGTGAATAAGCTTCTAAGGAAGAGCTGCAGTGCTATAAGGAAAGTACAGTATGGTGGCAGTCTTGAGGGAGGTGGGAGAGAAAGGGAGACAGATAAAAGTCTGTATTTGGTTTTCAAAAGAAAACCAAATGTAGAAGTAGTAACTGAAGAATACTGTCATGTTTTGGTGGTGATTTTCGCTTTGAATAGAAGGAGAAGGGCATTATAAGTACATTAGTGTATTTAATCTCTGACAGTAATTTAAAATCTGTGATGGTTCTGGTTGGAAGGTTCAGTAACAAGCAGGTAGAAAATCAGATCCCTGTTTTAGGTCAGAGGCTCAAACTCTGAAGTGTTTTACGAGCAGGTTTTGAACCTTAAATCTTTAAGGCATATTTTTGCCTTCTGGAGTAATTTTTTTATATATAGGTGTATTAATTTTTAAAAAATATTTTCAAAATGTAAGTTCCCATAGCTGATGTCTTCCCCAAATCTTTTTGCCTGCAGGTACATTCTGGGTCTAGCCCTTTTGGTGTGCTTGTGACCAAAAGGCTATCTGAGAATCTGTAGCACAAAGCTAAAGATGATAGTGAGGAATTTCATCAGTGTCCTAGACAGTGTGAACTTGATCAGTACCACTTAATACAGAAATAACAAGGAGTTAAAGCATTTGCAGTTCTAGTTATGATTCTTCAGCTGAAAAATACTAACTTCCATAGAGATTCTCTAGTCATTTTTCTAGCTGAATTATTTTGGTGTTTTAAGGAACTTATTTACAATAACTATCCTGTGAAGCATTAGGATGACACAGGAAATCGGCTTCTGCAGCATTACTGCACTGATGACAGCCTTTTGAACAACTTCAGTTGGCTGGTGTATCCCAGAGAGGCGTCTCTGTGCTATAAAATGCTGCTTACTACTATTCTACTGTCTAAATCAAGTGTTCCTTATAACCTTGTTTATGCATATGCAGATACATGTAGTTTTTGTCAGTCTCAAGCTTCCAGACCACTTGTGAAGATCAATTTGTAATTTTTCTTTTTAAGCTCAAATATGATTTTAATATGACTGTGAGGATCTCTAAACAAATAGCTTGCATTCCTTGTGTAAATTCTCATCTTGATAGTCTCAAGTGGGCAGATTTAACAGCTTTAGAAAAATAAATTGAGAGACCTTTTAAGGAAGTAAGCACTGTGTTGCCTAAATGTGTGTTTTTCTGTCACATTACTTCCTTCTGTAGCTTCTGACTGGTATGTGGAAACTGAACAGTGAATTAACAAGCTGTTCTGGGTAAAACAGACAGATTTCAGTTTAACTATTGCAAAAAAGTTGAAGTATCTTTCCAGTTGGTCGAAAAGTAAATGTGTGGCATTGGGCAGAAGTGTTGCATGCAAAAAGTTTCATAAATATTTGTGTTATCTTCCAAAATGCGTAGAGGAACTATCTTTGTTTGATAAGTTGGATGTTTTACACTTCTGTACAGTAGATATTTCCTTTCCAACACCAATGAACCTTTTTTTTGATGGCTTTTCTTTAAACATTGGTAGCTGGTCGGACACTCGATTTCATTGCCTGGCACATGGAAAGTGGCTTAACTTAGTTCAGTACAAAGAAGTTCACTCAGAATGTCTAATTCAGGAAATGAGCTGCTCTAAAAGGATAAACTTCTTAAATTGTCACTAATACAAATCCTTTATGTGCTGTGAGAACTTGCATGCTTTTATGTTCATAGGTTAATTAGTTTCTATTGAGAGTAAATACAGTAATATTTTTTTTCTGGAGTTTCATTGCTAAATTTGGAACATTTAACAAAAAAAACCAAATGAAGTTCACTTCCTGTAACACCAAATATAGTTCAGAATTAGAGAGGAATGAGATAAAATACAAATATATCATCTATTATGCTTTGTAGGTTTAAATAATATTCTTTTAAAAAAGGTGTTACATTATACTTTGAAATACTTTGAAAGGTAGTTTAAGCAAATGTTTGCCAGCAGTGTAAAAGGCACTGGCTGTTCTGTGTGTGGTTTTTGTTTGGTTTTTTTTTTAGAATAATAGTATAGGTACAGGTTGGTGGGTTAGGCTTATAGCTCTTCTGTACCTTGTATAGGTCTTCTCTGCCTATGCAGGTGTCTTTGTGTTTTGGAAAATAAAGCTTTAATTCACAGGCAGCAATAAGACTGTAGCCCAGTTTCACTGATTCAGCAGGTGATTACACTGAATTTAAAGAAAACGAATCCTAAGGTGTTGTATGTCTGGTTTGTGTCCAAAGGAGGTACATTATATGAGCTTTTCCAAATTCAAACTGTTTCCATTAATTTTGGTATATTTGGTTTAAGAAGCTGGCAAGGTGTTGGCTGCTATCCTGCTCCATTTTTCATAGGTGCTACCTTAATCAGGTAGTAAAGTGGATTGGGATAAGCTTCTATAGGTGTGTATTGTTTCTTCCACAAAGGAAGTGCTCTCAACTCCCTTCTGTTTGTGTATTGTTGGAAGGAAGAAGCTTGCAGGGTTTCTGTCGTCAGTGTGTGCCGAGTGTGATCCTTGCTCCCCATGCTGCTCTTGCTGTGCACAGTCCTGTGGAATTGTTGGAAGGAAGAAAGAAGTGTGATTAAATTGGGCAACAATCTAATACTTCCCCCTGGTTCTCTGGGAGGTTGTTACAGTAAGTAGCTCTCCTGGTAAAGAGGTAATAGATGAGCCTTGTAAAGGTCTCATAAAGTGGAGAATGAAGGCAGTTGTAATGAAGGTAAGACTACAGGAGCAGGCTGGGTACAAGTGGGAAGTGTTATACCTCTGAGGGCAAAGTTCCTGTTAGTGTCTAATCTAAGTTTAACAGAAAAAAAATCCCGAACTCTGTAACAAAAGAGCTGATGCGACTTCCCAGTATCTTTGTTTAGCATTTTGAACTGTCTTCATTTTAGAAAAACATAAATGGAGGCATAGGATTTATAACTGGCTCATGGAAGGTCATAAAGGGACATATTGTCAGATTTGGGAACAGAACCCGATTGTGTGGACTTCCAGTGCTGTTCCCCCTGCCACCCCACCCCTTTCCAGACTGCCTCTGTTACGCTGCAACACAGCAAGAAGTGTGTATCCACAGAACCAGAGACAGTACGCACAGAGGCAGTGTAATTACTCTTTTGGGAAAAGGTGCATCTGAAACCGTCATTGAACTCATTAGCAGCAATTACTTTTTAAGAATTTTGCGTATCGCCTCTCATAAGAACCTTGAGATTCTAATTGTTGTGCTTTGTGAACCTCAGGAGTTGCATAACGCTCACAGTACTGTTTGTCTGTGTGTTGGTGGGTCTTGGCAGAGGCACGAGAAGACGCCGCTCTATTTCTCATTAGTGAAAGCAGTCTGTGTTTCACATTTCTGGTGACCGAAATCTTGTTTAGCAGAACGGTGGGGTGGCAGCTGGGTGGACAAAGTGTCAGTTCTGTCATAGGAAGACAGCTTTTGAGGGATGAGGGAGTATCTTGCTCTCTCTACCTGTGTTCAGTTCTTATTTAGTGACTTGGAGTCTAAAGGAGCGTAGTGTGGTTTTTATTGTTGCACAGTAGGAAATTACTTGTGGTATGCCGCTTACTCAGTGTCCAGGCTTGTTCATAATTACCTGAGCATTCTTGCTCTCTTTAGCAACTGTGTTCCCTAGAGTGGTCTTCCTTTGATGCTATTCATTCCACCCTAATCCCAAATCTAAGCACTAGTGACAGAGGCAGGTGGGCTTGGTGAGAGGGATCCTCACCTCCCTCCACCCCTATGTAAGGGAAGTAACTGCTGAGTTTGAAATGGTAGATACTGTGCCTCAGTCTGGTTCCTCCCTTTTCCTGACCTTGCTGGTGAGGCAGCAGCCGCAGAGACTTGATGTCTCCTGTGGGTTGCAGAAATAGTCCTTTGCAGCTCAAAACTTGCAGAGAGCCCATGAGAGCCAAGACCAGGGTGCTATGGGGTCAGCATGTGCTCCTGAGCACAGCTCTGAGTGAGATGGTGCTGCAGGTGCCTTTCCTCCTGTACGCGCAGCCTGTCATCATGTCCTGGCTGTGATGGAGGGGCTCAGTCAAGTGTTTCATCAGCTTAGTGCCAGGTATTGAAATAGAAGATTTCTAACAGGTGGGCTCTTTAAAGAATCAATTTATTATGCAGCAGATGAAAACAGAACTCTAAACTCTTCCTCCTGATTTTAGAGGGAATGTGTTATTTTCCTTGGGTTGATTAATAAGAGTGTCAATGCCACCTTTTCTTGAGACTGTGCAAATAATGCTGCTCATTACTTACTCAAGCCCCTAATGCTGTTAACAGGAGCCATGCATGCTTGATTTGCAGAACATATATTTGTTACTATGATGCCGATAGTTCTGAAGAAAAGGAGGGGTGGGGAATCCTGCATGAGACTTTCAACTTGGAGTGAAACATGAGTATAGCATTTTCTGGTACAACTTGTAAAATTCAGCAGTTTGTATTAACGTGAGTTGGAATTGGTAGGTAACCTGCTGGCTGAGCTAAAGAAGCAGGTTAGTTTAACTCTGAAAAAGACTGACAACTAACAAGGGGACTTTATTTTTAATAATATTCTTGTCAAAGGTTCCAGATCAAGCACGTTTAGTAAGTGCTGGGCTTTGGTAAACTGAAAAAGTATCCGAAAATCAAAACTTCCCTTAATTTGAGCCTACCCTATGATAAAGTCTCTTTATAACCTCCACAGATGATGTATGCCATACTGTATCTTCTGACATTGTGGAATATTCTAAAAGAAAAGTAAAAGCTGTCCCTTCTGCAATGAGATTACTTCTTTATTGTGTTTCTTATGTTAAGATAGCAGATATATTTATGATAGTGTCATCCCTCCCTCTCTGAGCCCAAAATAATAAATTCTGTATACTCTTTATACAGCAGAAGTTAAAGAGCAAGCACTCTGCTCCATGTGCAAGGAAGCTCTGATGCTGTTGTCATGTACAGTTAAAGAACTCATGGGGAAGAGACTCTGTATCACTGTCCTAACTTTACTGTAACCATAAAGACAAATAGGAATAAAATGTGGTACTGTTCCTACTTTTGTTAAGAAAGCAGGAAGGCCTCTCAGAATTCAAACAGAGGAGTCTTACTAAAACAAATGTTGGTTTGACATCCTTAGAGTTGAATGTAATGTTCTTACTGGGTGGTCTTAAAGTTATAAATAGTTCCAAGAAAAAAAATGTTTGTTTACCACTTGAAGCATAAAATTCTTGGAAAAGAATTGAAGTGTAGACTCTGCTGGCTACTTCCACACCAGTGTTTCACATGATAATACTTTCTACAAGCTACGCCTTATCAGGCAAGTGTGGGGTTTTTTGTTGGCTTTTTTTTTTTTTTCATGGATAATCTTTTACCAGATGCATGTCTTCACTTTCATTTTCTGATCTCCTTGTTGTACTTTGGGATCAGCAAATCTGCCAAGCGGTATTTATCCTGCAGCAATCATTGTCAGCTGTGCATCTTATTCGACTTTGTTGTAGCAGGTGTGCTACAAGTTAATACTTGAGCTGTGGTCCTCATGCAATAGTTCTGTGTTTTCTGGAACCTATGATAAGAAAACATCTCCATAAAACAAATAGGCAAGAGAAGAACAAGGTGTCCAGGCAGATGCATCAGATTACTGCATGAACATCTAAGTAGCTGCAGAATGCCATGCTGTGGCTTGTCTTTTCACATACCTAGTAATGTTAGTTGCTCTTACGTCGCTAGGTATTGCTAGTGACGTTTCTCTCTTTCCATGTGCTTCTCCTAGGCTGTGATCTTAATGTGAATTTGCTGATTTCTCTCTTCCTGCTCAAGTGTTCTATCTGCTTGCTGCAGATCGCTTGTTAAACCATTTGTCTCACTCTCATGTTGTTGACTTTGTCTCGTTTCAGACCTGATCAGAAAACCTACTCTCCCTTGCCTATTTCTTTTAATTAACCTCTTTCTATTATTTAACTGCATATTTTACTGCCTTGCAACTTGTATTATGCAGCTATTTTTCATGATGCCTTTCTGACAGTTTCTACTAACATGGGTTTGTTAGTAATTTGAAACCTGCAGCTACTGAAGACATTTATGCACATTTCTTTTAAAAATTATCTTTGTTGGCACAGGGTTGAGACTAAAGCCTTATCTCTGCAGTAGTCTCTAAGTACCTGAGGAAGCCATGATGAGCAGGATACAGAGGAAATGGAATGCAGCTGGGAAGACAATGTGGAATAGGACTGATATGATTCTCCCTGTTAGTAAAATTCTTAGGAGGCATCTCATATTTATATGCAGCCATGCCTTTCCTTTATGAGAAACCTGTCTTCTTCAGGAAACTGGTCCTTTTGTTACTCTTTTGAGACTAAGGAGTAAAATGGGCATAATAAAACTTCTCTGCTTGGAGGGCTTTGGTTCTCTTGATAGTGAACGTGTCAGGAGGAATGGTGTTTTTTTAACATGCGTGTCCCCCCAAACCAGAGGTGGATCTGATCCTTAGAGGGTTTTATAAAGTATGGTTATAACCTCCAGGGTTTCCACTGAGAAGCCTCATGGCAGGTGGCTTGGATGGTGCTTCAGTCAAGGTCCAGAGAGTATCAGACTAACAAGTAAAGATATGGTAGATCAATGCACTTATGTTGGCAAGATCTTGGAGACCTAGCTGGGGATCGTTCAGCTTTTGATTTGCTGTCTGACTTGCAGGATTTCTAAATCTCTGGGAGGAGCTATTGTTTATGATGCAAACTCCTGGCTTTAGCCACATTAGATAAAATATGCGTCTGGTTTGGAAGTGCTTGGTTCTGCAAGGGCTCTCTTCAAATACCGTGGGTGTGTTTCCTGCTGCAGCACACCATATGTTCTCCCAGCACTGAAATGATGTGTTTGCTGCAGTAGTCCTTGGATTTGTCTTAAATGGCAACAGATTTTAAATCTAATTTCTAAGGTGTCTTTAACTTTGACGTTAGAGAAATTGTTGTTGCCATACATGTATTTGGAGTTTGGGCTCATACAATGCAACTTACTTCGTAAGAAATCTTGTATCTCTTCAGTAGTGGCTGTCATTTCTAAATGTGTATTTCATTCCTCTTTATCAGTCTGTCCTTTACCCAGTGGAGAATGATAACAGCCAGTGGAAAGCTTTCTAGCACACATTCCCTTTTTGAAAACCTACTGTCCATGAACATGAACTGAACATGAACTGTAAAATCAGTTCTTCTCAGTACTCTGCAGTGAATGAATATTGATTGTTCAGAGACTAACGGAGGTATTTTTGTAATTATGAGAGAAGCTTGTTTACTGGGGATAGAAGCCAAGTATGCAGGGATATGGTACCTGTTGATTTCTGCTTCTCTGCTGGAGAGAGAGGTTGCTGGTTTTGGTCCTGAATGTCGTATATGTGGAGTATTTAAATGTGTTCCCTGGGTATGGAAGGAACTTTAAGAGTAGATAATCTGTATTGAATAACTTTTTGCCTTGCTGATAAAAAATGGGATTGGTTTGAAGGCTAACTGAAAAGCAATTTGAGGGTCTTGAGAAACTCCCAAGTTTCTGGTGGGAATAACAGCACAGGAAGAATTGGGAAGAGAGTGTGTAACCTTCCTTCATTGTGTTCAGCCACTCTCCTGCTAGCTGTGGTGCTGAGAAGGACAGTATGAAAAGCAAATACTGTTACTATTTGTTTCCTGCCTACAGCAGAGAAATAGCTTTACTTTTTTCCCAGATTGCTGTAAGGGCTTACTGCAGCAGCAGTGGGAGTGGGGGAGTATGAACTGGAACAGGTACTTTTACTGGCTGCATAACATCCCACGAGGCCTGGGGGAATGAATGTGGGGAATACTGTGAGTCATACTTGTCAGTCTCATAAAGCAGGAGGCTTTTTAAAATTGGCCTTGGAGGGGAAGAGGTGTTTAATGGAGCAGTTGTGCAGGAGTTATGCAAATAGAGAACATAAATAATGAGCACAGGCACTCATTTAAGCTTCTTGGCTCCTCAGAAAATGACTAAATGCAAACAACCGTTGTGAAAGTTAGGAAAAATGCATCATCATTTAAGTATGATGGGTGCAAAAATGTGGCCATACATGATGATAAGAAAATTCTCTTTTTGTGAATAGCAAAATTAATTTCTGTAGTTATTGAACAGAAAACATGCTTGTTGTTGCACTGTTTGGTTTTTTGTGCTTTCCAGTTTCTTTTGAAAAACAACAAAGCAGGAAGCTGAAAAGCAGTTCCTTAACCCGAGAGCTGGTGGGGAGGGGAGGTGGTAAAAAGACCAGTCTCCAGTTTTGCTTTGGACATATCTTCAGTGTTCAGGCTAGTTTTGTATAAAAATTTTTTTCTTCTCTGTCTTTCTATTCGTGCAAGATTTAATTTACATGTAAATACTGTGTGTTCTTTGGTAAAACCAAGAGCATGTTTTTAGAGTATAGCTGCATTTTTTTTTTCTTTACTGGCACAGCCACTTCTTGCTTTTTTAAATTAGTTTTGAACAGAGTTTATGAAATATAATTGTTCCAATCCTGGACTTGCTTGCAGATGCTCACATCATAGTGAGAATCTTACCTCTGATAGAAAGCCTTACCAGCAGACTGAATGGGCATAAAATTTTCTTGGACTACTACTTCTGCCTCTTGCAGTGTAGAGGGACCATGCCAAGCTTTGAAGCAGTTGGAAATGACAGATCCACCATCCCACATGCTGCTCCACTGCTGTACGTGTGCTCTTGTGGCCTCCCCTGTGTTTTAGCCCAGCTTCCTCCTGGGTGTACAGATGCAGAGGTAGTGGCAGTGTGGGTGTGGGTGGATACACAGCTGCAGTGATGTGTTCCTGTTGTGAGGGGGCTGTTCCTCTGAGCACAGCTCCTCTGAGGCTCTAACAGGCCGCTCAAGCTGATTACAGACAAGAGATAGCAAGGTATCCTGATGGTCCTATGACAGGTGCTGAAATAGAATAGTTCAGGTTTTGTTTTACTGCTGGAGGGGGGAGACAGGGAGTGATGTGGTTAGGACTGTTCTTATGCATCTGGTTGCACGGAAGCGCAGCTCTGCTGTCATCTGTATGACTCTTTGCACCTTCTGCATATGCCTAAATCTGCCCTCTACATTGTACATGAAGGGGAAGCAGTCTTTAAATTCATGTAAAGGTGCATCTTAAAAACACTAGTGCAACTTCAACAGTGATTAGAAAACTTTGCTGTAACTGTGTCTGCAAGAGGCATCACAGCTGTTTTTCTAGGGAAAGTTACTCACTTGAAGGACTGCTGTACTGGCTAACAGCACAGCAGTTTTCTCACCAAGGACTTTGTTTAGAAAAGCCAAACACAGCAATTCCCTCACTCCTGAACTTGATGCTGTATTTCCTATTAAACAATTTGCTTGCTTATGTTGGTTTCTGTAAGTTAGGTTTTACCTATTGCTGGATGTTGAGATTACCATGTTTATTTAGCTCTGGTTATCTATTCTTCTGTTCACTTTTTGGTGGGGAAAGAAATATTATTGGCTCACCTTTCCTACTCCCTCTCCTTCTCCATTCTGATCCATCTGTTCTGCTCTGTTGTGTGTGTTTTTTGAGGAGATAAATTTCTACTTGTTGCAATTGAAATAAGCCAGTATGTAAGTGAGCTTCTGCATGTAAGGTTTTGGAACGTTGTTGATAACCATAGGATAAAATTTTAACATAATAAAAATAATTATGCAAACAGAAGCTGGATATAGCTTGCTTACAGCCACTGTCAAATAAGAATCGTATAGTCAGGTCCAGGAGTACATCAAAGTCTGAGCAGTATTTGCTGTTTATGTGATCAGATAGAAACAGAAGCTAGGTCGATTTTTTTCCATTTACATGCAAGTTCTTATGAAAACAATCATTCCTTGTATTGCAGTCCATTACTTTATTACTGTGAGATCACTGTATAGCCTGTGTGCTATGTGAGAGTATGCCTTGTGCTGGGAAACATGCTACTACAAAATTGTGGGAATCCACTAGCTCCTGGTCTAAGTACGCTGCTAAGTACAGTGAGATACGTGATGATTTTCTGCTGGACTGAGTATATTCATCTTCAAGACACTAAATAGTCAGCAGTATAGCGATACAAAGCATGAGAAGAGAATTTGATCCTATAATGGCCATTGTTTTCTTTGTTTTAAAAATACTGTAATGTTTGGGAACTGCCTGAACTGTAAAATCTGGGCAGCAGCTGTGTGTCTAAAGTGACTTTCTTGAACATGAGAACTGTTCCTGAATTAGGAACACGTGCAATCCAGAAATTTGCTGATTGTCTGAAGGCCAGTGTAACTCTTGGCTCTACGTTTTGTTGCCTTGAGATTCTCCCTGGAGCTGGACAGGCCTGCTAATGACTTTCTGTGCTCTCTTTTCCCACTTCCCTCACTGCTTTGTTGTCCTGCAGCATCTCTGACATCTCCATGGGGAGGAACCTGTTGCAGTGCAGAGTGTAGCTTTGAGCCTGCTTGGTTTTGGACCAGTCCTTTAGTGGATGCTGACATTGTGTGTTTGTTTTGCACACAGATGTTAAAGTTATCTTGTTGTATGGGTTCAGAGCACTGTTGACATATAATAGAATACCAGGTTGGAAGGGGACTTTAAGAATCATCTTTTGCCCACCTTTTCTTGGGCAAAAGAAAGCGTCATCTAGACAAGATGCCCCAGTACCCTGTCCAGTTGAATATTAAAGATGTCCAGTGTTGGGTATTCCACCACTTCCCTGACAAGATTATTTCAGTTGTACTCATTGTGAAAACTTTTCCTATTGTGTCTAATTGGAATCTCCCCAGGAGTAACTTGTAAAAGGGAGATTCCATCTTTTTTTGTAGCCACCCTTTGAATACTGGACGTCTTTGATAATAATCTGTGATACCAGGACATGCTGAGATGAGACTGTAATTTGATCCTTTATGCTAAATAGCATTGTTTCGACCTTGTTTTCTCAATGCTATCTGGCATGATTCCAGGCCTGCATAGAAAGTAGAGAGGACTAGAGAGTGAGAATCTGGAAGGAAAAAAAGGTAGTCTTTGAAGCTTACCTATGAAGTAATCAAATTTTACCATGTTGCTTGTCTTCAGATAAAGATTTGTTGTATTCTGGGTTTAGACCCTGTAGTAGTTTAACCTGATT
>WAAG01031192.1:0-45024 GCA_013390105.1 Tichodroma muraria
TATTGCACAATGTCTCATGTATCACTCACTCTGCATGCTGACAGTGAGAGAAAAATATATTGAAAGAATAAAAACTTTGATTTCTTCTGATACTGTTCAAGTCAGCCTTTTCTTAGAAGTCAGACAAAAGACCAAATGAGAGAACAAGGGTCTGCATGGCTTCTCTTATTAAATGAAGTAGGTAAATTTGATGTTACAAACTACTTGTCAGCAAGTACTTAATGGAAGAAGTTGAAATCAAATGAAAAAACCCACCTCTAAAATGCTGTACACTTTTCATTGATTAGAAGCAGTGCTGGACAAGAACTCCTACACGGGGACAAAAATTGCAGTGTCTTTTTCTTTAACCTTGAAGAGTTTTTCACTACTGACTAATGAATCATTCTGAATTACTCCTTTTGATCATTCTTTATCTGGCAGAGAGTGTTTAATATGCTTCAGACTCAATCTCTTTTTATAAAATTTTTTCTTGAAAATAAAAGATATGTTTATCACCAAGTATGCAGAAAATCTTCATTTATTGCACACAAACAATGATGGAGGACTTTAACACATCAGGTTAAAAGTTTACTTTAGCCAGAAAGCAATTGCCATCATTCAAGGGAGAAGTGAGTAGTAAGCCTGAAAATTAATGTCATAATGATTTTACAGTATTGATTGTTATTTAAATTTTTTATTTTAATATTTAAACACTTCTTTAATGTTTAAATTATTCATTTTAAGTGTAGCTTTAATGACATCTCTTTGTTGCTTTACCTTTTAAATCTCTCTGTATTTCTCCATTAGCTACAGGTCCCGATAATTTAAGAGTCATCCAAACACCAACAAATATAAATCTGTCAGTTGGAGACTACACTGAAATTGCCTGTATTTGGGAAAAAGCTATTGAGAGGTGTAGAGCAAGCTGGTATTTTGTTAATAAAGTGAACATCACTAAAAGTATATCATCAAAACTTCTCTATTCGTCCATCGCCCGTGAAAACACGGATGTGCTAGTCATCAAATCTGCCACTGTAAATGACACTGGATTTTACTACTGTGAGATAATTATTGAAATACCTTTCTTTAAGAAACTATGTGGAAATGGGACAACAGTGATTGTTGAAGAGAAAGGTAGGCTAGCAAAAACATGTGTGCGCTATTTCACTTGTCATCATAAAGATTCGTCAGTTTGAACTATGTGATGCATTTCCTGCCCCTCCCACCTTCCTCCCTCAGCACTTTGGATCTCAGGATGAAAGAGACAAACACAAAGAGGGCCTGAACAACTTTTAATGGTAATATCTCCTCTGTAGTGTTTGTTTCCTCCATAAGGATTTGCTGATAGGAATTATTACCTAAGGTTTGCAAAAATGCTGTGCGTGAGCTGTGTGTTTCACAGGAGACCCAACCACAGCTCCTCCTCAGAGGAGGATAGGTGTGAGGCACTGTGTGCATCTGCTGTGTGGTTACAGGGGGCTGCAGTGATCACATGGTTACTCTGCTCAGTAATCTGTAGCCTTTACTAACCATTTTATTTTTTATTACAAGTTCTTAATAAAAAGTGGAAAATAAATCAATATGGAAGATAGAGCAGTATGGGCCCTATATGGATTTGAGTCCGTAAAATTGTTGTGGCTAATTGTTTTATATGTGCTGTGTCTCCCTCTTTCACCAAAGTCATATGCTAACTTCTAGAGGGGAGCAGTTTAAGGTCCCAATTCTGAGTTAAGCATTGAAAAGTATGAATACAATTAGTATTCACACACACTTAAAATTTTCAGCAATAGGAGTGAGACCTGTTTAACCTTAAATTATTATATAATCTGAGACACCCAAAAGACAATTTACCTCACTTCTGTTATACAACTAAATCAAGACATTATGCCCCAGTTCTGGAAGGTGCTGATCTTCAGCTCTCCTTATACCTCTCAAATGCAGAGAAAGACTAGGGAACTAGCTGTGATTAGACCTTTAGCATTATCAAACATCTCTCACTGACTGGTCAGTCACAGGAAGCCTTTCCATCATGCAGTACACTCCAGTTTTACTCCAAAATACATGGAGTAAAATACATTTAAAAACATTCCAAAATACATGGAGTAAAATACATTTAAAAACACTCCAAAATACATGGAGTACACTCCATATTATTTTATACTATGGGTTAACTGGTCCAAGTGGAAGCACAAAAATTATCAAAGATTTAGAAAATATCAGTGCCAGAGAATCAATGAAGTAGTGTTCAAAATGGTAGGAAATGAACGTAGATCTTTTTAATTCTTTAACAGTCTTCTAGTGTCCAAAATGAATTAAGGAATCTGATCTCTTACTTGGCCGAGTACAAGCAGAAAAGACTTGCATTAAATACTGGGGGAAGAGGGAACGTCAATCTGCAGGAGCTGTAGGAGGTACTGACGTTACTGTTCATCTGGTGCCTAGAGAGGCTACCTGGAACAGAGGCAGACAGTGTTAAAGGAATAAAGTAGGTATTTATTAAAAGGCCTTCAAAGGATACACCTTGGGCAGTACCAGAGCATGGCTGTGGCTACACGCAAGATGGACCCAAGATGGACAACTGGTCACGAGTTTTCACACTTTAAGTTTTGATCCATTTCCATATTGGGGTTAATTGCCCAGTTACAGCTTCAGGTAATGAAGTCCCATCCTCCCAGACTGCTCTCCTCATTTCGTTCTTGTTTACTCTTTTTGGGCCCGAAGCTGCAGCGGTGTCCTCGGTTCTCAGGCTGGAGAAGGATTGTTTTGTCTGACTGAACTGTGAGGAGAACTTGCTAACACTTTATATGAAGTTCAGAGTCACACGCGATGGCAGTGCAGAATCTGGAAAATTTAAAAGCTAAAACTTAAGGCATCACATCAGGCATGCATCCCTTAGGAATGTGAAAGTGACCTTGCACCTGATTCACTCTTGAAATATTTTTTAATTTTACCTGCCTTTTCTTTTCCTGTGATGTTGTTCTTTATTTTATCTTTGACCAGTACATCACTTTATTTAAAATATATAATTGCAGAAGCTCACTCACTGGAGAGGCGGTATTTGGAAACATGGGCCGTCCTTCCTTTTTTAGTGGCAGTGGGAATCTTGTATCTTTGCTACAAAAAGAAACAGCACTCCACCCTGACTGGTGAGTTACAATATTTCCATTAGCACATAGGAATTACATGTTTGGTTTGAGATGGCTGGGGGGGTGCACTTTGGGGGTACTTCAGTGTGTGACTTTGCCCACCCGTCCCAGTCTGCTGAGGCATCTTGGGCTGACGGGAGGGATCAGAGGCACGGCTTGTAGCTCAAATGAGCGTTCTTGCAGCCACTTGCTTTCATTTTTTATCGTTTAAGGAGAGTCATCACTTAAACTGAAGATCTTGACCTGGCTAGGGTATTCAAGGATACCAGTTCTGATAATTTCTTGCTGATTTCTGACTGAAAAAGTGAGGAGCCAGAATTTAGCTCTGCATCATCTCTTACTCCTGGTAGTAACAACTGGAAGTGGAATCTGAAAGACTCAGCCTTCAGCACATAGTTCTGTTTTTTTCAAGCTTTCTTTTTAATTAATGATTTCTTTTTAATTAATTATTAATTTGGGTTGGTTGGGGGTTTTGGAGGGCAGTGTTTTTTTGTTCATTTGGGGTTTTTGTTATTGTTGGGTTTGGGTGGTTTTTTTTCAAAATCTAGAACTTTAAGGGTGGAAGAAGTCATAGGAAAATAATGGCAAATGACAAGGGTGCAGGACAAATGTAAGTGTAGGGCAGGTGTGGGCAAAGGGCTCAGATCAGTGAGATAATCTAAGGCAGCCTCTTAAGTAACTGTTTGGGCTGTTTTCAGCATATTTGATTTACAGCCTGAATACCACTCTAGTGCCTGTCATCAAGACTGGTTGTACAAGAGCTCTGCACTCTTCATTTCGGTGCTTACTGAGTTCTGGTGGAGTGCAAGTATGACTCTGGAAATGGATAGTAAACAAGCACTGACTGGAACCTGGGTTTTGCTAAGGTGCTGCACAGCTTCCTGTGCTGACAGGAAGGCATGAGCAGGAGCAGATGCTTGAGGTGGAAGAGCTTCACGGGAGAAATGAATCCACCAGGGAAGCGGCTGAGGAAAACTCATCATGTAATTCTGCTGAATGGGTAAGAGGTTTGTAAAAAGACTTGCTATGAGAGGGTTTTCAAAATGAGGCACTGGGGAGTGGTGTAACACAACAACCTGCTGTTCCTAGGACAGCATCTTCCTACACATGACAAAGGTTTAGAGCAAAAAAAAACACACTCAGAAATAAGAAAAGGTATATTTATGTAGTAGCTAAGTATTTAAAACTGTTGTTATATTTAATAATACTCTTAAATCATCTGGAGAAGAGGACAGCAAAAAGTGGAGAATATCAATATAGAGACTGAGTGAAAGAAAGAAACATAGGGGAAGTAAAAAATGGCAATAAAGTCCCTTTATGTGTAATTGTGTACCAAGCTCAAGGAGCTTGGACCGGCTTCAGCTCATAGGGCCATTAGAGCAGGCAACACTTGCTGAGGGCAGGTAACAGATTTCTGGCAAACTCCTTTTTCCACGCAATTATTCATCTTTTAATTACATTAAAACATAAAGTAGGCAAGGGAAAGAAGCCCTAACTTAACCTTTGCATAGGCAGGAAACTGCGCAGTTTCCATTGCAATCAGTTGGACAGGCTTGGGCAAGTCATACACAAGTGATGAAAAATGCTCAAGCCTGTGGTCACAACTGCAGTTACTGAGCTTACAGATTCACAGGTTCTCTTGTAAGAGAACCTGGCTGCAGCCTTGGTTTGCTCACATTGGTACTGTGGTCACAGCAGGAGAAAATATCAGTATGCTAGTAGTGAAATAGTGATATCTATCTTTTATTGAGCAATAGTCTCTAAGAAAAAGAAAAGCTCTAAGAAAAAGAAAATACCTGGGAAAATTCGTTCCCTGTAAGTAAATTGCCACTGAAGTTAAGAAACTTGCTTTTACTGGAGATATAGTAGAAAATTATAAGAATACAAGGCATATTATGGCCTGGTCATATTAATAAAATATTCTAATTACTAGCTATGAAGGGATTACTCTTCTGCTTGTTAGTATTTAATGAAGATGTAGGAAAATGAGGTTGAGAATGAGAAAACAAGCATCCTAGGAAGTGCTGAGTGAAAAGTTTATTAGTAGCCAGTTACTGCTCAGGATTTGTGTGGATAAGACTACTCCAGAGGATGTGTGAATGCAATTATAATCTTTTGCAGTTGCTTTATAATTTAGCAGCTACGAGCCGCAGTATGTGTCATGACATAGGTTCACTATTTTCCTTTATGTAACAGACCTTCTTGCTATTTTAGTGAAAGTGTGATTTCATAGTGGCATCTTTTTAAATGTTCAAGCATAATTGGATGTTATAAATCATTCAAGAGACCCAGTAGGTTAATAAAGCCAGTACATACAATGTGTATGGACACCACATTTCAAACAAATTAAGCCAGTAGTGATAAGCAAAAATTATGGTGTCTCTGGGATTGCACTTACTGCCTTTCAATTGTATTGCAGAATATAATCACCTTAATTTAATTTTTTTTCTGATTGTGAAAAAGTCTCTTCGTACTAGGGAAAAACTAGTCTCACACTGGTTTTTAACATAACTTACACTTTTTAAGTTTGGAAATTTGGTGAATATTCTTGGTAGGTTTGGGCATCATTTCTAGAGCAGTGAACATGAAGGTTCTATCTGCCTCTGCAAGGCTGTTTAGAGTCTCATGCTTATTTTACAATTCTTGGTGTTGAAAAGGAAATCCTGTAACACAGAAATTGAATCAAGCCATTGATTTTATTCTCACCTGAGCAATTAGGTCAGATGACAACACACAACACACAGCTGCAAGTACCCGAGGTAACTTAACCTGGGAGTGAACATCCTCATGGCAAAGCTGGCTCCTATAGCTGTGCTTTTAGTATGTAGCACTTGTCTCTGTCTCTGGAGAATCATCCCATATTTCCTCAGCTGAGATGCTCAGGGAGTGCTTCCCATACAGTTCTGCCAGCTGTAGGGGAATTTGGCCTTTGAGGGAATTCTCAGTGCAGTTGATGATTTTTTTCATCAAGTTCTGCAGGTTCCAGCCAAAATCTAAGCACTTTCATAGCAGTAATACAAACTTCCAGGTCATGGTAGCATGCATAATGCTCACTCTTGATTGGGGGGTTCTGGTTGTTCAAAATGCACCGAATTGTGATCCAGATTAGTGGGCCATACCTACCATGCCTCCTGTTTGTCATTTGTCTGGCAGGTACCTCTCTGTGGTGAACATGGTTCATCAGAACACAGACAGCAAAGCCCCCATAGCACAGTGTAAGTGTGAAGACAAAAAGCTACTTCTTCATTACTTCCACCCATTTATTCATTTGTGTCATCTCAGCCTGAGAATTTGATTTTATATGTCAGTGGGAACAGGTCTTTGTGTATATTTCAGGCAGATCTTTAGTACTCATGTTTTACTAAAGGATTTACCTATGTATGTTTAGGAATAGGATGAATTTTGCACTGTCCAGAAAAGCATCTGAATACCACAGCAGTGTGCTAGTTTACTGCATCAGAAGAGCATCCATCCAGAGGGAAGAGTATGATGAAGGTTTTTTGGAAATATCAGAGTTAAAAGATTAAGGGGATAAAAGTGTTTTCTGCTTCAGATTTCATAGAAATTATCTACACTGGAGCTTGACATCCTTAGTATTCTAAAAAACTGTTTTGTGCCTGCTGCCTAATTAACTAGGAGAATTGGATCTGAACATAGGAAGGCTTTGCCTTTCAAGATTAGTACTGAGACATTCTTTTCCTCTGTAATTGTAACTTCATGGTCTGTTGTTTCCTTGTTTTCTGGGGCTGTGCTGTGTCGTGGGTAAAAGTTCGTTTTACATCTACTTTAGGGGTAAAAGTCTTGACTAGCATTTTCTTTGCTTTTTAAGGCTGTGTCTACGCTTTATGAATCACCTGAATTTTTTTGCTATGAATCAGGAGGAAAAGATGACAAATCCACTGCAACTATTGTATCCAATGGAGCAGATGAGCAAATCCCACAGACTCGGGCAGCTGAAAAGTCTTGAATGAGACAAGGATCTGCCATCTACTTTGACATTCAGAACTAAACAAAATATGGCTAAATTACTATGAAACTGAAAAATATGATAATTTGCTGCTGCAAGATGGATTATGTGTTTCCTGTCAAAAGCTTGTCAGTGGGAAAATATACGAGAAAANCAAACTAGGAAAAGACTTCCACAGAAAGAAGGCTCCTATGCACAATTAAATATATATATATAATGTATAACTATTGTCTAACTGGTTGAGGAGGGCTGCTTGGAGGAGATAGGGGTGGTAATGCTTGCTCTGCTTTTGCCAGCCTTAAAACTTTTTTTAAAAATCACTGAAGGAAAACCGAAGTTGAAAAAATTAAGGAGAACCTGGCTTCTAAGGTCAGAACAGAGGTGAAGAGTTTTGACAGCAGAGCTAATGGCAGTTGTCCAAGGGCTGCTGAATGCCAAAAGTAGGTATCTGAAAATGTGTATGTGTTTATATATCAAGGTTATATCATCTTCTGTTAATGCTTTTTTCAGAGCTTAGCTGGAGTTTATAACACCTTGCCATCAGTGCAGGTAGAAACAACTTTACTGCTCGAGATTTTTGTCCAGCTTGTACCTGGGCAGTGCAATAGACACAAACCAGCTTTCCCAGAGCCCTTTAAAACTGTTTGTGTAGTCCAAATGCGTGACTGCCTTGCTGCTAAATACCGTTAATGAAATCTTTGTGGCCATACAGCGCGGCTTGTGGTGTGGCTCTGTCTGTGCTGTACTGACTGCAGTTCACAAAGCTACCTCAAACTGCTGTAACTCAGCTGTGTCTCACTCTGTGCTGTGGATCCTCTTTCCTGGGTTGTTCTGTAACCTGCTTCGAATTCCCTACTGCAATAAATATGCTGCTGTCTGAACGAGACTGTAATCAGTGCTCTGTGATTATGTCTTGTATGAGAGAAACTGTTACAATACATGTCATGGTATTTTTGTGTAAATTGAATAAAGCAAATGAATATTCTTTTTTTCTTCTTGGATTTCAGATATTTTAAAATCCTAGTGGACTTTGTCCAGAAACTCACATACAGATCCATTTCCTTTACTGGATAGTGAAACTCTGTCATGTGCTGTGTTCCTTTAAGGATCAGAGATAGGGCTGCTCTGGATTCCCCCAAACCCTGTAACTTTGTTTGCTACACAAGTAAATCATAATCTGTAAAATGGTGACCTTCAGCCCAAGTGCCTGTTCAAGGAAGCTCTCAGTTATGCACCAGAGCTGTAAGTGGGTGCAGTAAATTTTGGTCTTTCAATGCACTGCTGCTTACTTCTCTGTTTAATCACAGTAAGATGTACAGTGTTCAGGAAAACATTAATTAGTTAAGAAAAGTCTCCAAATCATTACATTTTGATTAAATGTGTCTCCTAACAGCAAAGAATACTGCCTTCTTAACAGCTGCTCACATTTTGCATGTTAACATGGTCATTTCCAACATCTGGCAGTAGAAGACTACACCAAATTTATCATGACCTATTTTTATCTATGGCTGACAGTGGTGGCTATGAGCCAGCAGAGTATTTTTAGAGCTCCAGCTTTTGATACCTCTGCCTCAAATATATTAACTTCTCTGCTTCTGTGCCACTTGGGAAGCAATAAATCCTTCTGTGTTTTAATTCTTCTTGGCTGTTTTGTTAGCTTTAAAACAAAAGAGCACTCTGTAATCAACCTCATGTCATGTTCTAGCATGCAGTATGATCTCAGATTTAACTGTCTGTTTAACTTACGAGTATATAATGAAGGCATCTGTCTAATAATAGAACTTTGAAGAGAGTCCTAGGCCTTGCTTTTAGCCATTTTATTGATTATTTATCTTTTGAACAAGCTGCTGAAAAATAGCGGTTCCATTCCATTTAATTTGATGTCCAAAGCCCTGTGTTAAGCACAGGCTGAAACACGCTGGTTTATGAGCAAGTCTGGCACAATGAATTCAAAAGCCTTGTGTGTGTTCTGTGCTTTTAATGTCTCACCAATGTACTTGGCTTAGTCATAGTCCTACAAATGAGGCTCCCTCTCTGTTTCTGTCACGCTCCTGGCTTGGAGAGCTAGTACAGTCAGCTTGAACCTGAACTCTCTCTCTTCCCAATCCATTGCAAAACCATTCATGGAGTCATATCTTATTTACTCTACCTGGCACTTAGGTAGCTACTCTTAGTGGCTGAGTACAATCTGGCTTTAGCTGCACATTTTCTTCCAAGCTCTGGACTGGGGTTCTTTCCTCTCATAGTATCCATGGAAGAAGATTATGGAGCAGGCATTCCTGACCCCACTACACCAAGGACCCTCAGCGGCAGGCAGGATGATGAGGTGTCCCAATGAAGGTATTTGCAGAACAGCCCTGTTTGTGTGTGGTGCTGTGACTGATGTTCTGTGTCTGAGAGCGGGGCTGTCAGAACAGCAATGATGTTGTGCATTAGCCCTGTCTGGCAACTGAGCTCTGCACAGCCACTCACTCACTCCTGCCTCCCCTGGGTGGTCACAACGAGGGCAGCTGTAAAGGGCTTTTTATTATCATTGTTTTTACTAAGTGCTCTTCTGTCAGTACTTTGTAAACAGGAAACTCCAAATACAACTGACAAACAAATATGCAGATCAAAAGCACATGAAGCAATTTCTCTAACCAAGACAAAGGGCAGGTGAACATGTGTCAATGTTTCTCGTTTTCTACATAATGTGAAATGCTGAGATAGGAGGAAGGATTCCTGTGAATATTCAAATAAAACGGCTTTGGCTAAGTTTCTTTGGTCTGGTGCTGCATGCAGGTGAATTTTGCTGCCTGAGAGAATATGACAAAAATTAGTTCCCTGTCTTTTTTCCAGAGCAGAGTCTGTTGGCACAGCTTGGCAATATCTTATACAGCCAAAGCTGTGCTTTCTAACCTTATTTCAGGAAGTATTCAACTCCATAGAAGTGGAAGAGTATAAAAAGGGTAAGGCAAAGAGGCAACAACTGCAGCATCTGTGTTAGACATTATTAATGGCTGAAGAACATTTATAATGGTCTTTATTTAATGACTTAAGACAGAGATCAGAGGAATAAACTAAACAACTTCAGGGTTTGAAATCATAACAAGGAACTGGGCCTGTCACATACAGTTGCTCTGAAATGTTTTCTATTCTTTTATCTGCTGATGTCCTTGTCTTGTCCTAAACTTGAATTCTCAGCTCCACAAGCCAGGAATGCTATATCTGTAAGTTGCCAGGCCTAACACAATTGCAGATCATGGTCAGGGTTTTTGATACTGCTGTGGAAGTAAATCATGAAAGGTGTTGCTCCCTCCTTTACTTTATAGCTTTTAATTCTGGGGAGAGGAAAAAAGGTGTAAAAAAGACAGCAAAAAATGGTGGGGTGGTAGGGTGAAAGACACTCCAAAAACACCAAAATTTTTCTTTTCTCAGATAGAAAAACTCTGCTTTTTCAGTTTAACATCTGTACAATATTAAAAATGGTCATTTCAAGTTTATTTTTAAATACAGACTAAGCTTAATCTAAACTGCAAATCTAATCTCAAAGAGGGACTGCTATCAAGCAAGAAAGGATATGGAAAGGGTAGTTACCATTTAATTCAAACTGATTGCCTCTGGGTAGAAAGAATTGCAACTGGTTTCTCACTCACCTTCAGATGTGCAGTGTGGTAGCAGAGTCCTGTGAGTGTGTCTGGGTGCTGAGCACGGGTACATCAGACAGGGACAGGTTCTTCCCAAGACTCCTTAACCAGTGTCCTGGCACAGCAATGCTACCCTAGTTAAGCCACATACAACGTAGGACATCTAGATAGGTATAAGCACATTCAAAGGATAAATTTTGGTCAAAAAAATGCAGCTCCTGTATTTGTATTTGTGACCACATTTCCTCAACACAGTCAAGCATCCTCTCTTGTAGGTGAGGCTCTATCCATGGTTAGATTCCCCTCTCCAAAGCAAGGATTCTCCCACTTCTGTGCAGATCATTTTTTGTTTTGCTATTCACTGAAAGCCTTTTCTTTTTCTCATAAGTGAAATCTGAAGTTAAATGATCTGTTACAAAAGCAGGCTCTAGTTCCATTTCCCACCCCTGCTGCTTCCAGCATTTCTGAGCCCAGTGTTTCCTGCCCAGTTAGCAGGGACAGAACTGCTGAAAAAGCCCCACTCCTTATCAGTTGCACTACGTTCTGTGATTGCTTTCAGGAAACTGAAAGCAGCCAGCTCTGTAAAATGTGGGCACCTGCGGAACTTCCACTCCATCAATTTGCCTCGTAAATCTTCCTAGCAGCATCTCTGCATATCACCTCACTTTACACACAGTTCTGGGGATAGTAGGTCAGTCCTACCCCTATCCTCAGTGTGCATGTAAATTAGTATTTAAAAAAAAAAAGTGTTTTGAAAAGGGGAATGCATAGGCATTTCTTTGATGTGTTTCCTGCATGGACACTCAACACTAAACAACTTTCTCTTAGGGATTCCTTCCTCTCAGAAAATTTTTTTGTACAATGAATGAAAAAGTGTATTGCTTAATTCTTGCTTAAGCATGACAGCTTAGCAGAAATAGCCAAAATAGCTTAGCCAAATAGCTTAGCTTAGCCAAAATATTCCTCCCTGCATACAGAAGTCTCTTGAGAGCTCTCTTGGAATTGGCTTATTCATTTCTGCATGTTGTGCCTCCCTATAACAAATAAGAACTTCCTTTAAAAGGTTTACTCAGTTGCTTTAAGTGTTACAAAACAACCATAGTTCCTTCTGACCCTGTCTGATTTTGCATTTCTTTTTCTTTTCTTTTTTCTTTTCCTTTTCCTTTTCCTTTGCCTTTGCCTTTGCCTTTGCCTTTGCCTTTGCCTTTTCCTCTTTCTCTTTGTTTTTCTTTTCCTTTCTCTTCTCTTTCCCCTATTTTTTCTGACCATGCCAAAGACCAACTTTTTACTATACTCACCACAGCTCAGCAGGATTGGCTAATAGCTGAGTGGGATTTTACATAAGTGTTAAAGTAGAGCAAATGACACTTGGGCTGCTGGTGTGAGACTGGCTGAGGAATCATGGATTTAAAAACTACAGCATTTGTGTGGACAGCACTCGGTTACCTTAGAGTGTGACCTCTTTTTCTGTCATTACAGCTAAAAATAAAAAGTATTCTTGGAAGACTTAGTATCAAGAACCTTAAAACTGAAGTATATAAGAACCCTGCAAAGAATGGCATCCAGGAAATTACTCAAACAAGGAGTGAAAACTAGACAGAAGTATTTACCCTGCAAATATTAATTTATTGGCTGTAAATATATTCATTGATTTTACAGTCTAATGCGGCTATGTCTCGTGCACTAATAAATGTGTTTGATTAGAGTCAATGTGCAGTGCTGAAAGTGTGTTTCCCATGGCACAGCTTTGCCAGATGACAGTGTTACTGCTCCAGCTCTCAGCTCAGGAAATCACACAGCTGACCTTAATCTTATCCATTTATCTGCCTTTAAACTTCACTTAAATAGTAAGTGAGCTTATTAATTGCAATTTTGAAATACAGTTTAAGGATATTCTGAGAAGTAAATGATAATGAAACAATGAAAACTGGTCTGTCAATAATTAACAGAATCTATCCAGTGCATCACTGAGCAGCACACTGTGCTTGTATGAATTCCTCTTCTGCCTGTCCCCCACCAGAGCCTGTTTAGTCTGATCTTTTTCTACTTTTTTTGCAAAACAATGTAGTAATTGCATCATTTGCTCACTAGCTCACTAGATGTAAATAAATTCACCATGTATTGTGGAAATGAAATGACCTTTAAAAACTGTTAACCAGACTTACAGAAAATCTTGAGAAACAGTGGAAAGTAAATGAAGTGTATTGATACTTGAAGTTCAACAGATTATCCAGGACACTGGAAAATTCGGGGAGTTTGATAATTTTGTCTCAAAGTGGAAAATGAAATGTTTGTTTATTGTTCAGATGTTATTACTCTCTTGCTAAGAGAAAAATAAATTACTTTTCATACTGTTGCTAAGAAACAAGAAAAATAACAAGTTCATCATTTCAGGTTATGTTTTCTTCCTCCTGTGTTTCTTCCACCCAGATATGTAACAGATTTGTGGAAATTGTCAAAAAGTCCTTCTCATGTAGCTTCCTGCACCTTTAGAAATAAGATAAACTGTAAGGGATGAAAAGCTCTAGCAGAAATTTACCATTTGAGCTATCCCATTTCAACTACTCATCTGGCTGTGACACAAATGGGCCTTTAAAGTAGAACTGATAAATCTATTTCTTCAGACTTTTCCAAAACGGACACTGCTGCAAAGAGCATGGAATAAAATTTATTCTCTAAGAGAATATAAGCACAGAGTCATACAAATCTCATGTAAGCCTGAGTATCTGACCAAATGCCATAAAATTCATGGTACACCTGAATGGGTTTTGAAGATTATGCATGTGACAGTCTACATTTTTATCGCGTATATAATTTAAACTTTTGGTCCACTTAGGAACAGCAAGACCTAATTCTGTATAAACACTCAGTAAATACTCATCCAAACTGTTGTCTACCATTCTTCAAAGAAAGAAAACTGAAAGAAGCAAATAATGAGTATTATTTACATTATAATTAAAATACAAAATTTAAACAAGTCCACAGAAATGGCTTCTCTCACTGGGGAGCTGGACAGATGAGTTGGCGTCAAAACACTTCCAGCTCTCTTATGTGGGCCTTCTATTTGTACTCTGTTTTGGTTTTGCAAACAACTGTAGTAGTCTGTGCTGTGTGCATAAAGCTGCTATTTTTAAGGACAAACAAATCATAAGAAAATATTTAAACAGTACAGAACGTGTGAATTGAAAACTCTGAGCAGTATTGATGTGTGTGCACATGCATGAATACAGATAAAATACACATCAAAAATAAAGAAGCTCAACCAGGAAGCACTACCATGGTGACCTTTCCGTTAGTAGAAACTCAGGCTCTGTGGTTTATTCTGCATTTTAGCACTTTTGCAGCCATATCATCAAAAACTGTGAGTCACCTACGTTTGCAGAGGAAAATGTGTGAGAACACCTTTTCTGCCATGTTACGTGGGAGAGTTGTGGACATACTGACACATCCTGTTGACTGAAGCTGATCTCCCTCTCTGCCCTTTTGGGAACAGTTTTTTCCTTCTGCATAGCTAACACTGATGTCCATGATTCAAAGTCATAAAATTACATGAAATAAACATTTTGATTTTCAGGTTTTTTTCCCTTAGAGGGAGGAATTGATTTTTCTTTACTGGCCATGTTTAATACTCATGTTACAGATAAATGTCAGAAAAGGACAAAGAAAAGTTCCTGGAACTTGACACACCAGTGACTGACACTGTGTGCGTGTGTACAAAGACCAGATCGTGTTCACAGCTGACAAGGGCCAGTTATTTTCTCTATTCTTGTTTCTTCTTCTGAAAAACCCCCACAGGTTTCAACATGCACTTTAACGTAAAAATTTCAAACTTTACTTAAAACCCTTATTCCTGTAACGCAAATCCGTTGCAACTATGTCATAAAGTTGAAGTCAGGAACAAATAATTCTCATTAACTGTTCGAATAAACTATACATCCTGGAGTGCTGCTGTGATTTTTTGGGAAATGCAAAATCACTTGTTGGAAAATGTAGATGGAAAATCATAGGAGGTTTGTTTCAGAATGGTTCTAGATTTCTACATACATGGGATGTGTAGTCTTTCTCTGAGGAAATTGTTGATGTTAGAAGACAGATTTTTCTTGGGAACAGGTGGCCATAGGCATTTGGGAGAAAGGAATTTAATTTTTAAAGTTTTGCTTAATTAAAAACCAATTTTTGCTAACTTGTCTATAACATATTATGAGTATCTGCAAGCATCTTCAAGGATGTCCAAGGACACCTAAACTCGAGTTTAATTTTGGGAATCCACAGTCAGGGTTTTCCACAGAGAACACTGTACCCTGGGGTCCATCAGTATTATTCATGTACAATGCCCTAGTTTTGATAGGTTCCTCCAAATAATTTGCTCAGAGTGTGTCCATTCTGCTTACTCTAGATGTCACTTACCTCAAATGAGCTCCTCCTGGTCTGGTGTAGGCACCTGGAGTTGACAGAGGCCGTCACCCTGTGCTTGGCCAGAAATCAGAACTTGCTCAAAGCTCAGCACAGCTGTAGCTGATGAGCTTCCACCAGCTCGGCTCCCACTGTCCAGGTGCCACCCAGCTCCCAGCACAGACCCTCAAACAGCTCTGCTCTGGGTAGGTGTGAGTCCAGCCAGTTTGGTGTCTACTGATGGGGAACCTCAGTTTACAAGCACATCACAAAGTTCATCAGAGGCCATAGAGGGGCACAGCACTTGAGAGTGACTTTTTGTTTTCAGTACAAGTCATTTTACTGCAAAATTTGTACTGCATAAAATAAATAGCAAGCCATTTTATTGCAGATAAAGATGGATTTTGATACTGGCTGTTTGCTCAAGTATCAGATTTATTGCTTCAGATATCTCTACCTGAGTAAGTTCTGTGTGAAGCAGCTCTGCAAGGCTCCCTTCGCTCGCTCTGGGCAGATGCAGGGCTCCCTTTGCTGGCTGTGGAGAGATGCTGGTTCATAATACCTGTTTGAGACATCTGCTATGGACTGAGCACAAGCCCAGGAGGACTGTGTTAGCTGTCTGTATGGCAGATCTCTACTTTAGATCCAGAGAATCCCACCCCAAGTGTGTGCTAGTGACTTATGTGGTTTGTAACAAGGTCCTCGGTGTGGCAGAGAGAGTGGTCCAAGTCTGGAGCCCCTCACGGTCTCTAACTGTGGTGGTGAGGGAGGCAGGTGAGATGCTTGTCTTCCTCCTGAGCAGGCTAATACTGCGCCAAAACTGGGCTGCCAACCCTCTGTTCCCATAGGGATATCTGAAAGAGCAAATCTTGAGCAAACAGCCAATAACAAAATCTGGGCTTTTTTGTTAGTCACGCTGTGTACCTTGAAGGCAAGGCTTGTTTCTACTGGTGAGCAACTGGTTGTACCAGTCACACCAGGGCAATAAATCTTTAGTTTTAAAAGGGTGTTGGCACAGAGGTGTGTAATCCAGATACAGGTGTTTGCTAAAGGATAACTGTCCCCTGGGTGTGCAGCCACTGATTGGAGGGGACAGATGCATAAAGAACCCCTGAAGCAGAGCAGGCTCCATCCTCCAAGAGAGCCCTGAGGCTGTGCCTGTTCAGGAGAAAGCCAGGCTCCAGAAGCAACATGTCTCAGCTGGAAACTGCCATGGGAATGACCATTGCTGTCTTTGACCAGTATGCAAGGACTGATGGCAACAGGCAAACCCTCAGCAAAGCAGAGCTCAAGACCCTGCTGGAAAAGGAGCTCCCAAATTTCCTTGTGGTAAGACAACAGCGCGGCACCATTTCTGTGTAGCAGGTACAAGAGCAGCCTGCAGAAACAGCTTTTAGTACATTTTTAGGGAAATTACATCCAAAAATATACAACAGTTTGTAGGAAAACATGAAATCTAAAAAAGGTTTTGCACAAACTGTGTAAAACTGGTTTTAGTATGCAGGGCCATTCCTTGTTTGCTAAATTCATCACTTGAGTTATCAGGACAATGGCTTTGAAAGAGATTGCGTTTCAACTTCAGAATTCACTTACTTCTGTTTATTCCTGGATTTATCATCTCACTTCATGTCACAACTTCTGTGAAGGTAGTTGTGCTGTCAGCAATTGAGGATCTTGATTGCAGATGGGAATCTCTCTAAATATTTATACATTTGCCTTCTCAAGGTGTTTATGCTACATATTCAGTATACTCATCAAAATTATGCATAAACTAGAACAACAGATGAACTCAGAGCAAACTGTTTGGCATTTGTCTTTAATAGCAAAAGAAAAGACCTGGATATATATTGTACAACATAAATTTGTATGTAATCACAAAGTGCATTTGAGTAGGTATTCAAAATGCTTAATATGTTCTAGTAAAAGCTTTAGCTGACAGGGAGACAATTTCAATTTTTTTAAAAATTTGTTTTCCTTCACTAAGAATCCAGAAAACACTTTTCAATACATTTTTCCTTCCATATTGGAGTAAGGTTTCCCTATTTGTACTGTTTTGTTACTGATCTTAATGGCAAAAGTCTGGAACCAAATACTCCTTGTGTGCCTCTCAGTTTTTGTATCCAGCAGAGTTCAGTTTTATAACAAGTATTTCAGGGCACTGCTGCCAGGGCACTTGATACAATTCAGTGTCTTTCTATGCAAGCTATATAAATTCACCATATGAAATCCAAGCCTGCTGGAGTTATGTCTCACGAATTAAAGAGATGCAATATTCAGAAAGACCTGGGTGGCTCAGGGGGGATATATTCCATTGTTTCTGAGAAATCTGTGTAAGACAGATAAGTGCTCATGACCCAACAGCATCACAGAAGGGTCCTGCTCCTGAGCATGGAGCTGTGTGGCAGCCACAGCACTTCCCTGTAAAGAGAAACTAAACCAACAAAACCACAATTCTACAACAGCGTGGAAATCCCCCAGACACTCCACATTTGGTCTAAATAAGGCTGGGGAGCTACTGCAGTAGGCAGCTGCCAAATGGGACTGCCAGATGCTCTGTCCTGACTGTGTTTGGTGGCCTGGCACCACTTTTTCCAGTTTCCCACAGCTGCTCTTACTGGCACAACCTATTTCCTGCAACTGGTGGAAAAACTGGAATTTTCCAGGAAGATAATTAGCTAATTGTCCACTTATATTCCAGTCTCCATCTCCCTTTGCTGCTTTACCTCTTCTAGGAAAAAAAAAAAAAAAAAAAGAACTACACGTTTTCATGACAGTATTTTAAATAAATTTAAACCAACAATGTTCCTTGTTCCTGTCTTGCCAGACAGCTAACTGCAAGTAAACAACTGAGAACATAAGACTGACTTAAAAAAAATTCTATATGCATTTTCCTGCCATTTATATCTGTATTCTTTCATTTGCAAGAAATTCTAAGGAACAGTGTTTTCTAATTACTTGTGCATGCTTTTGGCCTTAGAATTCATTAGAGCTGACACAGATCACAAGTGCCTGGAAAGGTATTGAATCAATTAGGCATGAATACCATAGGACTGAAGGATTGGACTCAGTTATAATTAGTTTCCAAAAAACAATTCCTGTTTTTGCATCTCAGAAGTAATTCAGATGCTACAACTAGTCCATGTAGTTCACTACGTAATTTGAAATATTCACTTATAAAATTAAAACAATGTAATTTACAAAGTGAAAGTGAATTAAACCTTCCCGACACATTCATCAGTCAAATTTAAGGAAATGGTTCAATTTTTAGTGATTTTAAAAGCTTGCATTTAAAGTGAAACAATGAATTACAGAATGATAAATTTTGTTAATTAGTTCATGATCAAAAATTGCCTTAAAATTTAAATTTAGGTAGTAATAGTTTTTAATTGGTGTACATTTTCCAAAAGTTTATGTAATTTCTTTCTAATATTGTATCAGATTTTTTATCGTCTACAAAATCCACAGGATTGTTTCTTAGATTTAACAGGTCTGTACTGCCATCTTCTGCTCCATGTTAAAATTGCAGCTTCGAAAATCCCTGCAGATTATCAGAGCCAAAAAGCCCTCCTACCAGCTTCTTTTCACTTTAATATATTTTGGCAAAACAAAAAACAAAACGAAACAAACAAACAAAAAAACACAAACAAAAATAATCCAAAACAAGCAAACACTTTTTAGTTTAATTATGCATTTCTTAACATCAACCTTGAGATGTAGTGATTCACAGAATCACAGAAGCACAGAACATGCTGAGTTGGAAGGGACTCACAAAGATCATTGAGTCCAGCTCCTGGCCCTACACAGGACATCCCCAAGAGTCACACCGTGTGCCTGAGAGCATTGTCCAAATGCTTCCAGGAGCTCTGCCAGGCTGGTGCTGCGACCACTGCCCTGGGGAGCCTGTTCAGTGCCCAACCACCCTCTGGGGGAAGAATCCTTTCCTGATATCCAACCTAAACCTTCCCTGACACAACTTCAGACCATTGCCTGGGTTCCTGTCACTGTCACGACAGAGAAGAGATCAGTGCCTGCCCCTCCTCTTGCCCTCATGAGGGAGTTACAGGCTGCAGTGAGGTCTCCCCTCAGTCTCCTTTTCCCCAGGCTGAACAGACCAAGTGATCTCAGCTGCTCTTCACATGGCTTCCCCTCAAGGCCCTTCACCACCTTCACTGCCCTCCTTTGGATGCTTTCTAACAGCTTTATATCTTTCTTACTTTTATGTATTTCTTACAGTTCCCCAAACTGCCCCCAGCACTCGAGGTGAGGCCTCCCCAGCCCAGAGCAGAGCGGGACAATCCCCTCCCTTGCCTGGCTGGCCATGCTGTGCCTGATGCCCCCCAGGACAGGGCTGGCCCTCCTGGCTGCCAGGGCACTGCTGATTCATGTTCAACTTGCCACTGACCAGGACCCACAGGTTCCTTTCCATGGTGCTGTTTTCCAGCATCTCATTCCCCAGTATGTCTGTACATCCAGGATTGTCCCATCCCAGGTACAGAATTCCAAACTTTTCCTTGTTCCCTTCATATGGTTGGTGGTTGCCCAGCCATCTCATTTGTTTAGGTGTCTCCACAGGGAGACACCTCTTTCCTGCCTTAAACTGAGTCAGAAGGTCTTCCCAGTTTTGTATCATCTGCAAACCTGCTCTGTATCCCTTCCAAGTCATTTATGAAGATGTTGAAGAGCACAGGGACAAGGATGGAGCCCTGTGGAACCCCACTAGGGACAGGTCCCCAGTCTGATGTCTGGGTGTCTGTTCACTATAACCTTTTGTGCTCCACCCATGAGCCAGTTGCTCAGCCATTCTATGATGTGTTTATCCAGCTGTGTGCTGGATGTTTTGTCCAAAAGGATCCTGTGAGAGATCGTATTGAAACCTTTACTGAAATCCGAAAAGAAGACATCAACTGGCTTCCCTTGTTCAGCTAGGTGGGTTACTTTGTCATAAAAGGAAACCAGGTTTGAGAAGCAGGACTTTCCTCTCACAAAACCAGGCTGTCTGTGTCTGATGACAGTGTCCAGTCATTCCATCAGAATAATGGCCACTTAGAAGAATAATGACGACTTATAAAAAGATCTGCTGAAAACTCAAGCTCAGCATCCTACAGGCTTCAGGAGGCACTTTCCCAGCCACCAACTCCTGTGAGCAGCTTCTGCTATTCCATAAGGCTAGTGGCAGCACTCAAAGCACTTTTGAGGCTGTCTGCATATTTTCTGAGGTGGAAGTATTCAATGAAGCTTAAATTTGACATTTGCCCCAGGAAAGCATCTTTTTGCAAAACTGCAAACTGCCTGAGCTCCAGCTGAGCCTTTTTGCCACACAACTTTAATGGTGATAAATGCTGTTTTAAGTGTAGCAAACATGCCTCTCTGTGGCAGCACATGACTGCAGCTCTCAGGTGTAACAAACCCAGGGTTTTGGCACTTTCTGCTGCTGTGCAGACAGTGGGAACACACAGGACTTTACCAAGTGCCCGGAGCCCAACCAAGGACCTTTTTCGGAGAAGCTGCTGCACTGGGGTCGTGCATCCTCTCACCTCAACCTGCTCTTTTTCTTTTGCAGTCTGGGAAGGACAAGAACGCTATTGATAAAGTCTTCAAGAACCTGGATGAAAATGGAGATTCCCAAGTGGACTTCAAAGAATTTGTCATCTTTGTGGCAGCTCTGACTTGCTGCTGTCACAAATATTTTGAGCAGAATGCAGCCAAATAGTTGTCAAACTACTCACATAAGCTGTCTTTGCATGTGCTCCATATGCTAGTGATATGAATCCCTTCACTCCTTCCATGTACTGCCATGAAGTTTGCAAGCATGCTGGACTGTAAAAATAAACCCTACTGAGCTTATTCCCTATCCTGAATGCTAATTTCTTCTCATTTGTGGAACAGCCTGGGTTTAATGACTCCCACTAACTCACACTGAGTAGTTTCTCCCTTTCTCTGGTTTTAAAATTCTTTTCTTAGCCAAAAGGTTCAACATTCATCCCAGTGCAGAAGCAGAAGAATAAGGACTGCTGGAGCCATAAATCAGCTGCAGGCTGTTTTTATACATCAGCATCTCTGGGATGCATCTCAAATCCACCCATGTGTCACCATAGCTGTACAGGACAGGCCTTACTGGCACTACCTTTGAGCCTGTTTGGTACCCTCAGCTGCATGGTTGTTGCAGGACTGCCTTGTAGGTTCTTTCTTGATTAAAACAACAAAACAATCCCAAATACCTTTTCTGTCCTTTTTTTCAGCATGGAGGGTTCTGTGCAGTTTTGTGTGCTAGTGAGCCATCTCACCCAGATCACATAGATTTATTTTCTATGATATCATAAGACTGTTGTACTAATATATTGATATTATTTTAAAATAAATACTCTCCCAGATAGTATGCCATAGTATTTTTGCCTGAAGCAAAAATGGCAGCAATTGTTGCTTCCTTACCTGAAAAATGTCTGTGTGGGGAAGTGGAAGAATTTGTTTTCAGAGGAGCAGGCAACAGACATCAGCTGAACTCTGCAACTGAAGCAAGACTGTATACAGAATCAAATACGTATTTTGAAGCACTTTGCCAGGGGGCACCACAACACAAACTACAAAAACATTAAATTTAGTTCCTTTATCAACAGAACACTACTGTTCAGTGCTATTCTTATGCTATGCCAGCTGCCAAATATCTCTCTGTCCTACTTCATGTGCAAATGTGCTGTGTGGGTAGAGGTGCCACAAGTCCCTCTGGAGACCCAGAAAGATCATGCAGCACAGCGAAAGCAGAAACAGGAGCTCAGCTCAGTTTCACTGTGTTTCCGGAATCTGGAGTTATGCCACAGGTTTGACCCACTCATAACCCTACACAAACATACTTTGTTTAGGTGGATTCATCTTTTGGGGAGCCTGATGGGAAAATTTGGCCTTATTAGTTTATTTCAGCCTGTTTTAACCATTAAAGGTTTTCTTTCATCTAGCTTAGTCTGGTGCTGGATGGCTGGAGATGATTTGCAACAAATCCATTACACTTGCAGAAGTACCATTACCTGTTTTATTGACAACAGTAATATTTTTCTGCATTACCTGAGCATGAAAACTGCTCATCACCAAAATGTGCAAAAGTCTTCCCAGTCAAGGGATCCCAAATTAGCCTTTTCTTCAGAGACTGCTCCATATTATTACTCTTTTTCTGAGATATCTTTACAGCTCTTATCCAGCATAGCTCTGCCCTGTGGCTGTTGTGCCACCTGCCAGGGCTGATTCCACTATCATATCCCTCAGTATTTTGTCAAGGCTATAAATGAGCAAAATGCTCTGCTTGTTGCAAAGCAACATAATTCTAAATACATAGTCAAAAATTTCCTATATTACACATTTATCTGCCTAGTGGTATATCCTCGGACAATGAAACCTTGATGATACATATCACAAATTGATGGGTATATCCTAATTTTTTGACATGTATTTTTACTTTTACAAGTTTAGCATTAACACCTAATGTTGTGCATTGCTTCATAATATCTAGCCTTGATGAATATTTTTGGTTTTTACCACTATGTGGCACTAAATGCAGCCTTTTTATTGCTCATTGAGCCCAAAAGTCCATGTATCATTATTAAGATAGAACAGAAAGAATCTGCATTAAGATTAGAAAAACAAAAAATGAGACGTTTTCATAACTTCATTTTATGTCAATTAAATGGCAATTCTATATCTGGACAAGTACCTTATGTCCCATCAAGGGCATTTTACTGATTGCAGTGGAAGTAGCAGGAGCTGAGGGCCAGGCAGAGGTTCCATCTCTTGAGCTTTTGCAAGAGTTTAGCTGTACCAGCCCTATCTCACCCTTGTGAAAGGGTTTCTCCTTGTAAATTGCAAACCCTCTGTGCGATTTATTGCAGTGTTATTCTCCACATCATTGAAATTGCTTTTAAAACATAGCTCTTAAAGAGAATGTTGGTGAAAAGCTCTACCTGTCTTGTGAGCCAAGGGTTTCACCTTGTTACTCCATTTTTTCTGTCAGATCTTTAAAACCACATTATTGAGCAGTGAGAGCTGTGACACCTGCCACATTACACTCTTATTTCGTAAACTTCCTGCTCCCAGTTCAATATCTACACCATTTCACTCACCCATTACCACCATTTTGCCCATTTTCCCGAAAATCTCTAGGTTTTTTCAGTGCTGGAGGACTGCTCACAGCAGTCCTGGTCACAGCAGCCCAAAGCTGCTTTGTAGCTGCTCCACCTCCCAAAAGGGGTTCTGTCTGACCATGATGAGCTCAAGCATCTTCGTCTCCTTGAGGGAATACCAGGGCTGCCCTTCATAGCTCTCACTGCTCCTGCAGCCCCCAACCCTCAAAACTCTTACATTTGTATCGACCCCTTGGTCCCACATGAGGGGACACCTGGAGAGCTCAAAGCTCGTGCCCAGAAGTGCACGGATGCTGTGTGCTGCTTTGCTAACCCAAGGGAGCTGTGCATGTTCAGAGCTGCATGAAGAGGGGGAAAGAAAGGGGTTCAGGGCTTTTTTCTTTTTCCCTACAGATTTTTCAAAATCTGTAACTCTGTGATGAATATTCATTTCAAAGTAGTACTGAAAACTCAACTTGATGACACCTCAGAGAGAAAATGATCCAGGAATAAAAGAAATTAACATATAGCTCCCACCTTACCATAGAACAAAAGTGACTTTTCAGAATATATTATTTAACCTAAAAGCATCTGAACAGTCACATTAGTATCTTTCAATCCATTAGTTTTCTTTCCCAGTATTATTAATTTTCACTATGAATCTACAGTTTACCCAGAATATACTGTGTATTTGCTTCCCTCAGTAAACTTTTGTAGCTCAAAGTTCAAGCTACAGAGATGGTAGACCTGGTTTCATACCTGCCATTTTATTTCAACTTTTAGGCCTCATTGTCTTATGTACGATGAGATAATTTAAGAAACTGTATAGGCAGCTGTAGGGGAAAGGAAAGGAACATAAAAGGCAGATTGAAATATATAAGCTAACAGCTGTGGCTTGTGCCCATTTGACTTAGCCACCTGAAAGGAAAGAAAATATATGGAAAAATATATTACCAGCGAATGACAATACGGGAAATGATCACTTGTGATGAGTTCCAAATTCAGCAAGTCTTAAAGGCAGAGGTAAGAAAGTCAGCTAAGCAGCAAATCAGCCAATAGGTATTTATGATACAGAAAAAAATACAAATTTATATTAACATCAGATCAGTTCTATAGATTAAAATACTCCAGTATCTGTAGTTGCCATTTTGAAATCTAGTGGGCTACTGTCAACACTCTTCAATTTTTAAAATGACATATTGAAATACGATTTCTGAGTGTGTACATGGCAGAAAACAGGCATAATGTTACCTAACCCTTAAGTCATTTGTGGCCACTTACGCTGCAGTTTTGTCTGGGAATATTCCTCATTATTTTACCTCTAAGTTCACTGAGGCACACTGAAAAAAATCATTCACCCAGTCAAGTACACTGTTTATTCCTCCAGTAACCCCAGTTTGGGGCTGAAAGCAGGAAGATTTCTTTCCCCAAATCCCCTGAGTATCTTACACCAGCAACGTGCACTTTCAACACTTGACCTGGAGTGTCAAGATCAGGCTTTTCACAAAATACATTTTATCTGCTGTTTTCCTTACAGAAAGTGGGCAGGGAGGAGGAGGAGATGTTACCTGTCTTTTATGTAACAGTCTTACTCTGAAATGCTCCATAAGAGCTGGGAAATGGTGTTCAAACCTTTCCTTGAGCAAAACCCACCCACGCCAGCTGCGTGCACCAAATAGCAGGAGGCCCAGGGCACCTGACACTGACTCCCTCCTTCATGGCAGAGGCTCGTGGGGCTGAGGGGGCCTGAAGAAGGGTGCATGAGAAGCAGCACATTTCTCTAGCCTGGTAGATGGAGTACATGGCCAGTCCTGCAGGTGTCTGTGTCCCAGAGACATGGTAAGGGCGTATTCTGTATTTTAATCATTTAATACAGACTAATACAAAACACACAGCTGGCATAATTGAAAAGGTCTTTCTTGCCAGGTGAGTTCCCAAACCACTGAACAGTAGGAGTGGTCACTGCTCTGGTCCTCTCTCTTGGACAATGTTCTCTGAAACAGGCTGAAAAGGTGCCAGCAGAGGACAAGAGGGAGCATATCCTCCATTATTTTCACCTCTTCCTTTTCCTTCTCCTCCTTCTCCTCCACCTTCTTATCCTCATCTTCTTCCCTCCTCCTGCCCTGCGAAACAGCAGGTGATGCTCAGCCCACCACCAGCAGAGTGAAAATCCTGCTGGCACATCTCCCCTGCCTTAACCACTCAGCAGTGCTCAGAGATGTTTTTAAAAATTTTAAAAAGCTGACTCCTGCTCAGATACTTGGAGGGAAGGATTGAGGTCTCTATTTTGCTAAAAAAGGTTCACAACTGTGGCCCAGGGGAGGTTCAGAGCTTGCCTGGCCTCCTCTGGGCCATGCCCTATTGACTGTGCCATCGGGCTCCCCAGCAGATGTGCTCAGGCTTTTGGGTCCCTTGCTGAGGTTCCTCTCCCACGTGCTGGGAGCAGAGCTGTGGGGCTTAACACAGCTTTCTGCAGTCACTCAGATCCACCCACCTAGAAATTAGTCATTCCAGCAGCTAATTGACTACGCTTTCGTACAGCTTTTACAGGCCATTTTCTTCCCCAGATAAATTCCTTTCTTTTTCCTTCCTAGTCAAGAATTTTTTCTTAATCTTGCACCAGCTTCTAAACCTCTGGGTCATAGCTCCATTCTGGAAGCTGTTCATTATCTGAAAGGAGAGAAAATTCCATTTTTTTAAGGATACAGCTCTGCTACTCTCCAGCAGGTGATCAATAGATGCATACACTATATTATACTGCAGGACTAGGCACCAGAATATTTTATAAATGGGTTTGAGTTTGTCTTTTAGATCTTTCCGTTGTATCCAAATGAATGTACTGATTTTCTTTTCCTCTTGATTTTATAACTTTCTATTTAAATGCAATTGCCAACAGTATTTTCCTTTGTTTTATGACAAGAAGAAGTAGGTCTCTGTAGTATTAGTTAATTATTGACTGTTGCCTTCAGAAAGAGCAAATGTTCCTGGAATGAAATGGATAAGAAAGCTGAACAGAGATCTGCTGTGGGAGCCAGAAACTTCCTTTCCAGGCAACCTGCAACTGGTTTAAACCTGCTGTTTTTAAAACAGTTTTTTTTAAAACTGTTTTTTTTTAAAAAAAACTTTTTAAAACCCGCTACTGTTTTAGCCATGCTACATAAAAGGGTTTAAACTGTATGAAGGCTTGAAAACCCAGGATTGTGGGTTTGTTTTGGAAGCGTTTTAATGTATTTCTTTTCCTTAGCCTGAAAAATCCTTGTTGTAGTGATTATAACTCCTTCCTTTCTCCTCATTGTCAAATGCTACTCTGTAATTTAAGTACTGATGCTTTGACCAAGCAGTTTCAGATGAAGATGTTCTGGAAGCCACCAATACATCACAAAAGTCAATTTTGTGTTTCTGTATTAACTTCCTCTTCTGTGCTGACCTCAGTCTCCCGTACTCTCAGTGAGATTTCCTATCTGCCAGTATCAAGTTAATATGTTTAAAACATTGCGCAGTAAAATCTGCAGAATAGGCAAAAGGTCAAAGACCCAGTGCCCTCTTTGCTCTCTCTGCAGGTACTAAGAGGGTTGTCTGGAATGAATATTTAATTTTCCATGAGAAAACCAGCTTCTTCCTTCCTATCACTGACTTCCCAAATGAAATGGATGAGAGGATGAGAAAACCCAGAGTTGCAGTTGTAGGGGAGCTGGAAACGATCTAAAGTAGGTAAAAAGTTCCAAGTAAGGCAGGGATGACGCTAGGCTTGTTCTTGGAGGGCTCTGTAGCTGGAGGCGAACACGCGTGCCTTGCCTAAGGCTCAGCCTGGGACTCAGCCTGCGACTGGGGCTAGGAGAATAGGAAAGCCCAGGCTGCAGTCTTAGGGTGTTGGAAAGTACCTTCCAGAGCTAACTTGGGGCTGCTGCTTGAATATTTGGTCTGAACATGTAGCTGGGTGCCTAGCCACATGCCACCTTACCTTCCAAATTCACAGGGATGCTGAAAGACACACACTCCTTAGGCTGGCAGTGTTACCAGCCATCATCTCAAAGGTAGGCTCTTATCAGTCTGGATTTGGCAGGGATAAGCGCAATTCCTGCAAACCCAGGTACTGGATCTTTCTTTCGATCGGGAGATTCTGTCGGCTCTCCCTCGTGCTGAGGCCGCGGCAGAGCCTCGCTGGCAGCCTGCCCCAGCCAGCAGAGCGCAGGCACACCGCCTCAGCTCCGCCAGCTGGAGAGGCAGGGAACACAAAAGAAGGGCAGCATAAAGCCAAGGCAGCGGAGTGGGGTGAGGCAGACCTGCAGGACAGGACACTCCCCCTATATCCTTGTTTTTCCCTGCTTTTCATGCTTTCCTTCTTCTTTTCCTTCCTATTTTCTTATAGCCCTAATATGAAGGAGCCTTCCAGCAGAAAAACACTCTGTGGTTTATTCTGCAAGTTACAAACCAAAGCATTTGTGTCCTGCAAAGTCCTCCAAAGACAGGCAAATGAGCTGTCCTCGACAGAGGCGGCTGCTACTTTGGCTCGCAGTCCAGGCTGCACTACGTAGCCCTTTCCGGGGAGTCCCACCCTGCGGCACGGCAGCTCGGTCTTTCAGCCCTCTGAGAATGAGCACATTAGGAGCTGAATATAAGCAATGTGTGATTCCAATTTGCTCAGGCTATGCCCACTTACTTTATTAATGGACTGGTTTGCGGCAGGGTTCAGATAAAACAAAGCTGTGCTTTAGGCTGGGTTTTGCAGCTTCTAGAGCAATAAAAGTGAAGCAATGTTAACCTTCTTTCTGAGGGATATTGTCTAGAGAACCATGAGCTAAAGATCTCTCTATGGGCAGCCTGTCCTCTGCAGAGCTCAGTGCTAATGACAGCAGAAGGACAAATAATTTTATTTTCCTGATACCTTTAATTAGGAAATGTTGGCTCTTCAAGAGACCGTTCAACATTACTAAATAGCCGTTTAATCTTTATTTTGGGAAGTGCACTGCCAATCAAGTCCAGGGTCCATTTGGCTCTGTCTCCTGCAATTATGCTTTTGGATTAAGCTCTCCTCCACAGGAATGTTTTAGGTAATCAGGAAAGCTGGGGGAAGGCTTTTTAGAGATCCAGGGAAGTTCTGGACCAGTTCTCTGAGTATTAGGAACAGAGTTGCTGGCAGCAACATGCAGGTAGTGGTAACCACGTGCTGCAGGAAATCCTGAGCAAGGCTGACAACCGTGGACCAGAAGGGGAGACAAGAATCACCCCCACCACCCACCTCACCTACGAGGTCTGAGTCCAGACAGAGTGACTGTAAGAGGACATAGGTTTACGTAGGTTTCTACTATTGCAAAGCATAACTTTGACCACATTGATATTTTGCCTCTCAGAGATGAGAGTGTCTCTGGGCTTTTTCACATTAACTGGGCTTGCAAATGTTTCCTGTAGAATCAGTGCAGGCAGAGCCATCTCATATTGAGCAGTAGAAGACGCAGAACTATAGAACCATAGACACTCTGGAAGGCCTGCTGTCCTGAGAGATGATGTCCAGAGCCTGCTGTAAACTGACCCCATGCCTGGACTGAGACTCAGCAGTGCTGTCCCACCTGTAACTCCAGGAGGTCATCTATAATCCCAAGGTTTTAATGGTGGTCACTAGCTGCTGCACTCTGTAGATGTTGGTATGACCTCACCCTTTCTTCTAAATCTACCTGTTCTTGGAAAGAATAATCTTCAAAATTAAAATAAACCAACTATTAATATATTTTGCCATCCTGTGGAGCCTATTACTGTATTTTAGGGCTTTTAAAGTTTTTTTAGATTTCAAGTTTTTAAAAATTAAAAGAAATCAAGATTTTTTAATGACTTGATCTTCATGTAGTGTTGTAAAATAAGTCAAAAATAAGTTAAAAATAATCTTTTGAAAGTGTTTTTTTTAATCTCTGAAAATTTACATAGTACTGGAACACATCTAGAAAAGAACATGAAAAGAAAAACAGAAGTACAGGCCTGGTAAGTATGCCACAAATTTATAGCCACATGATCTTTCCAAACAGCATCAAAAGTCATCTGTATTTGGACCAGATGTGGTGACCCTCCTCCTGCCTGGCTGCAGGAATGAATGCTGATATCTGAAACTTTGGACCTTGGCATAAAGATGTGGAGATTAAGATTTTTGGTTGGAAAAGCCCTTAACATGATTTGAAAAAAAGGTGCTGGGTCCCCAAATCCAGTGGGCAGCAGAGAGTCCTAAGTTTCACAGATAGTCAACAGTATGGGGTGATAGAAGACAATTCATGATAACACACAAAAGAGCCTTAAATGCTTTGCTATAGGACATGGTTTGTTCTCTGTTTGCATAGTGCCTTTGTTTCAAAGTACAAGTGAAGGATACCAGTAGTGAAACAGAAAGCAGTACTTGACAATGAAAGCAAACAAGTCATCAGCTCTGGACCTCAAGCGAAAACAATAGATTGGGCTTACACAGGAAAAGAAAAGATAAAGACAGTGGGAGAAGCAGCAAAAAATGAAGGAAATAGATTTCTATGACTGTATTTAGAGCTGAAATTGTGACTGATAAGGAAATACGGTTTTGCTGCACCTCCTTGAGGGAAGAAGCAGAAACCATGTCTACCTTTCTTTTAGACCTCTTCTAGTGTTCTGCTTTGCTCACGATGGTGCCTAAGTCTGCAATACCCCATGGAAATGCATGACACAAATTTTGGATTATCTACAGTCTGCCTACCTTGCACTGACTTATCTGACCTTCTGAGAAGCCTTGCAGTACTTAGCAAAATCATTTTAGCTTTGTTTTTGTCCCTCAAACAGTTGAATTGCCCATGCCCTTTGCCCTCCTCTTCCATGAAGAGATTCTGCCTCACCCTTGTCATTATCCTCCCTCCTCTACGAGAGTTAGAACCCCTATTCTCCCCTCCTTGCTCTCCTATGTGCCATCTAGTGCTTATCTGCCTCTGCTGGGCTGGGACACTCTCAGCTGGGCTGGGAATCACAGCAGCCCCCAGGAAGACAGCAGAAGATGATGTGGGAAGACTAAAAAGTACTCTTATAGAGAGCGTGGGGAAGGGATGGAGATGGCAGGGGGCAGGGAGGGGGGTGTGGAGAAATCACCTCTCAGGGCATTAATCCAAGCCTGAAGTTACCCTTTCAGTGCAGGAAGGATCCAAACCCTTTACTGTTGTCCAAATAAAACCAGATGTATTAATTTCCATAGACCATGGGTAAGGAAAGGTTATGAACAGCCAGCAGCTGAAGGACGGACAGTGATGTCTGTATTGTCCCGCAATCAGTTCTAGCCTGGTGCACTGGACAGGATCAGACTCTGTCTTCCCAGTCCAGCCTGGGAAAACTTGAGAGCAAACATTTTGGGACATATGGAGAAATTTGAGGCCTGGAGATAAGTGAAGATTCTGCAAAAGACAGGCAATGTTAGCAGACACATCACAAGAAGGCTTTGACCTTCTAAGGACCCAGGAATTAAAATTATAATTAACAGCTGTGCCAACAGGTTTTGAATCCACTTAACATGATCCCACCAACCAAGGTTTGAGCCTTCATTTTCTTCCCAGACTTGCTTCTGCAAGATCAAGGACTATTTGCTCCAACAGGCTGGCCACTGACCTACATAGAGTAGCAAAGCTCAATGAAATGAAAGGAAAAGCCAAACTTCCCTCTTAAAAGTAATCTAAGTTTAGAAACAATTTAGATGCTGATGTAGCTGTGTGGCTCCAGAAGCTGCAGAGCCTAAGCCGGTGGTTTAATCCGTACCTGGCTCTCGGCAGATCCTGTTCTGCTACTGATTTTCCAGCTAAAATATCCCTGTTTAAGGAGTTACTAGTTCTGAGTGGTACAGACACAGACCTCCATAGATGGAGGCACAAAGCAACCATATTGCTTAATATGTAACAATTTCTAAACATAGTATTTTATATTAATTTAAAGATATCTGCTCTAATTTATGCATGATGCTCAGCTCAAAGGAGGTTCAAATTCCTGATCAAGGCCTCAGGCAGTATGGCAAGATAAGTAAAAAGTGTTAATAATATCTCTCATTATGTCTCTAGTTGCTTACAAATCTTCTAACACTTTTCAGAGCTGGGATTTTCCAAACTCCTCAATGTTGGTCTAACTCCAACGTTGTTGCTCCCAATGATTGAAACATTCATTCAAAATAGATCCCAGTATGAATATATAATTTGGGATGTGGAAGTAAATTTATTTCTATTCTTGTGGAATAATATTTTGATGCTTAAATCACAATAAGTCAATCTTCTATCATCTCTCATATAATTTATCCTGGTAGATCCTATGTTCATCTCACTATTGTTGAAAGTGATTGATGTTTGATGACCCAAGCACATAGTCAATCATATAATTTCTTAATTTGTACTGGGAGATTTTAAAAGTGCAACTCATAACATAGCAAAAGGCCCTTACATGTGACATATTACTGGCCATCCCTTTTGTGATTGAACACATACAGCAAGATTAGTTATCATCTGTAGTCAGCTGTTATTTTTACTGGGTTTTCAAAGCCCTGGGGAGGATTTTGTAAAGCTATTTAGCCTGAAGGAAGGGATTAAAGAGGTTTCTCCCCATAACACATCTGTTGCAAATGTACTTTCTAATATTCGGAACAGAATGTTAAAATTAATCAGAAAGGGCAGGAGTCTCTTCCCTGGTCAGCAGCCACACTCTCTGCTCAGCCATCCCACTGCTTCTTTCCCAGCCCAAACCAGAAGCTTCTCCCAGCACTATGGACCACAGGACTTCTTTGAATGCTGTGGCTGCCAGTGCCTTGATGGGATACTTCAACTTTTTCCTCAAGCTCTGCTTCCTTTTGTCAATTAATGGGAAACTAGGACTTGAAGTGACTGTACAGCCAGAAAGTCCAACCATCCATGAGCTCCTTCCCTTCCTGCCCTGATTCCCAGACTCTACACTCACATGTTTCTGGTATATGCACTTGCACACATGTTTTGGATTTTTGTTTTGTTTGGTTTTGCTTTCAAACAAGTACCTGCTGGAACAGTGTGTAATCATGCCTACTTTGAGCAACAGCTGATTATTTTCCCAAAAAGAGCATATAATCTAGAATCCCCCTGTGTGATCTGTGTGATTTTAAAATCAAAAGACTAGAGAATTAAACAAACTTGGGTACTAGCAGCTCTCATAATGATATGGCCCAAAAGCTGTTGTCTGTACCTTTCTTCTCCTCACACAGGGCTCCCTCAAGCCCACTAATCTCAGCCCCAGAATAAATCCTGTACTCCAGGGGCAAGGATAAATTTTTTCTCTAGTAGGATAGGACTAGACTGTGCTGTGCTTTTACTGCTCACAGTATTGCTTTTTTAGAAAGCAATGGAGGGGGAAAGGAAATATCTGGTAATAAGCAGGCATATTCACTACAGAGCAATATATACTGAGCAAACTCTAGTGCTAAAAGAACTTGGATAAAAACAAATTCTCAATTATTCTCCTGGTTAATGCAGAGGAGATTTCCAGAGAAATTGAGGAGACCCAGCTTAGTCTTAATGCTTTCATTCATTATGATTTTAAGAAAACAGTCTGGGATTTTTTTTTCAATATAAGTGGGGAAAGCATTATAAACTCATGCTTATAAATGCTGGGCTTAGTAAACTGAAACCTCAGGATGGTGGGGGAATGGTTTACTGTTAGCATCACAGCAGTATCCTAGTCAGAGCAATGAGTGACACTGAACACCCTGCGTTTCTGTCCTCAGTTCATCCAGACAAGCTATGGATCCCTTAAAAACACAGTCTCATTGCTGCTGCTGCTGCCGGTGCCTCATTAAACACAAGAACAGGCGTGGCATGGCTACGGTGACTGCAGAATGCTTAGCAGGACATACCTGTCCTTGTCACTCCATGTCCCCAGCTCAGAGGAAAGGCACTGAAGTGCCTCATTCCCTGGGCCAAGTTCACCTGCTGCAGGGGCGCTGCTGCCAGCTGATGTGAGCGCGGAAACAGTGCTGAAGCCATGGGGGTGCACCTACAATGCTCGTGCTAAGAAATAACAAAGCAAGGATACCAAGGCAACAAATCCCAAACCTGGATGCTTGGGGACCTCCCAGGAGGGCCCTGGACCTACTCTCTGGGAATGGAAGAGGTTTATTCTTGCAGATCCAGGTTGTGCTAACAGAAAGTAGAACAGACATTTTTGAAGTACTTGTTTCAGACTGATGTACAGAAGAATCAGAGAATTTCCAGCACTGAACATGAGGACAAGGTCATAAATAAGAAGGCACACAGTAAAGCTCCAGCAAATGTCTGTACCTACTGCTACATTGCTAATAGCAAGTCAAAGATTAATTGGTATAGGTAGACCAGCCAAGCTCTTCTGCTATGACATGGGCTTTAAAAATTCCTTAGGCACATAAACTATTTGAGGTTGTATCAGAAATCCTGGGGAATACATCCTGAAATCTGAGAGGATACAATAACCAAATGACCAGGATTTCTTCCCAAGACAATGAGGAAGGGATGACCAGTCTTTTCCCATCACTTACAGGCACAGGCCATGCTGCGGTAATTTGTGTGCCCACCTTCTGTGCTTTTTCAGACCTTGTGGTTGACAATAAAAAAACAGTGAAACGTGTGAGTTTCTGCCTACTAAAAACTGGAGTAAATCCAGAGCAATGTCACAACAGGTCATAAACCAGCTTGTAAATAACCACTGAAAACCTGAGCTGTATTAAAACTGGTGATATGTGATTAAAAAAAAGCTCTTGTTCCCCCTTGTTCCACAACCAGGTGACATGCTGCCTCCTCTGTGGGGATGGCAGGGACACAACAGTTGACTTGGCAACTGCTGCTGTAATAAAATATTTTCCCTCTGGATCAGAAGGCAATAAAAACACAGTAACAAAATGCACACTGCATTTTTTTTCTCATGTAATAAATCTGCTTTTATATTTAAAGACCATGCTTTTTCTCCTGAGACGACATAACTGTGGATTATTACTCTCCTCAGAATACACTGTAGCAGCCCAATTTCTCTGTAGAGGGGTGATGCAGAAGTGCAGAAGAGGGGTTCTGTGCAGGTTGCTGCTGGTGGAGGCTCAGGACATGTGCAAGGGACATCCATGGGCTTTGCTGAAGATTCTGCAAGGAGCAAGCCATTATATAGCTTGCAGACTCAGCTGGCTAATGCAGGACAGAGGTCTGCCCAAGTCACCCTACTTTGGGAAAAGGATTGTCAAAGTCTCCCAATCTAACCTGATTCTGAGAACAGCCCAGGGCAGGTAAGAGCACTTGACCTGTAAGACCCCTGCAGAACATGTACAGCAGTTGTGACCTGCTCTTCAAGCCTTTTGACTCAAGATATTCAAATAATTGCTTCTGTTGAAGGGTGGGTGTACAACAAAGGAACTAAAGCAATTTCCAGTAACATCCTGCCTTAGGGGGCGCCTAAGGGGGTTAAGCCCCCTTATGGCTGGCTTTGGGGGACATGGAGCTGTTCCCTTAAAGGGATAAGTAGAAATAACTGCAATCTTACATGGTATCTGCACCCAAGTCTCAAACAGAGATGACAAATACCTTGCCTTGAATATATTCTTGGCTTTTCTATTTAATAGACGTATATATTAACTAATTATCAGCCAGGGTTATACAGCCTTCCCAAGAACAGCAGAATCAGGATTTGTGGTGTGCATGGTACCTGCCTCTTTTTCCTACATTTTTTTTGCAAAATAAAAGCATGCAGTGAGGCAAGCCTCTGAAACACATTTAATTAGATAAGCTGAATCTGCAATGTAGGATTTGGAAACTGTCCTGGTTCAGGATGGATAATTCAGTACTCTGGCTGGGTGATAGTGGACTCTGCTGATTTGTGTGTGAGACAGCTAGTGCTCTTCTGGCTTCCCCCTCCATCCCAGCAATGCATTTGACCACCCCCTCTCCCTTCTACAGGTTGTGGGGTTTTTCACATCGCCGTGCTTCTGCCCTGGAACACAAACACACACACACACAGAAAGGGGAGCAGAGGAGTGAAGGTGAACAGATGAACTTGCACAATATTATAATCTGGAACTCAAGGTGCCTGTGGTCCTTGCCCAGGTAACCACACCCAAATTATGGACTGCTCACAGGCTGAAGTTAATTCACAATGATCCCAGTCACCATTATTTAACATTGTGTGAGAAGAGTTGGAAGTGTGTCACATCCTTTGCATGACCATTTCTGGAGCCAGAGACAAAACCCCATGAGGCACAGGGCAGTGGGGAAGGGACAAAGCTCCCAGTGAGTACAGTGATGGCTTCTGCTACTGGAGGGAAGAGGGAGACTGGGACCAGGGGAGAACATCTTCAGTGGAGGACAGAAAGCTCCAATTCTCACAGCTGCACAGCAGATTAGAAAAAGGAGTCATTGCCTGGCATTTTCTCTTGCAACAGCAAACTGCTGGCCAGCTGCTGTGAAAGGAAACTCATCAAATTACTTCCAGTGTCACCTGGAGATCTAAAATAATTCTTAGACAGCTAGAAAATATTTGGGCTTTACTGACTGTGGTAGTGCTGGAACCTCGTGGAAAAATATGCCAAGGAAGGGGGAAACAGGGATGAAAATGCAGGAGGCATGCTGTGTTCTCACAGCAGGCTGCTGGTCCCCGGTCAGCCTGTCATCACTCCCTGCTGCTCACAGAGCAGGTACTCGATGTGTTCCTGCAGAATACAACAGAACAACACATCTGTGCTCCAGAGGATGCTTCAGCTTTACTGGCCTATGAGCAGGGATCGAGGTATGTCCAACAAATTAAGAATTTTTAAATGACAGATCATGTGAAGGTTGATTTCAGAGGGCTTTGTGTGCTTGGCTGGGTTATTATGTGTGTAATAAGGTGCAGGCACTGATTGAAACATTTCCTGCAGCTCTCTCCTCCCTTGTGTGAGTTCCCTGGTACTCACTAACACATTTGCTTTCACAGTATAATCTGCCTTACTGTGAGAAGCGCTTATTTTCATCTGCCTCCCTGACGAAGTTTGGCAAGGCTGTGAAAGCAGACTGTCTTTGAGACATCTAAGACTCGATTCCTTTAGGTTGAAAATTTTGGGGTTCCATTTTGGGAAAACAGTTGTGGTGTAGCTCCATTGCAGGAGACCTCTTTAAAAGCCTGATTCCTGATGTCTCTTTCAATTAATCATACTTTCCAAGAAAGTTTAGTTAATACATCAGAGTTAAACAAAAGTGCACATATATCATGCTGATGCAAATAAATTACCTGTTCAACACAAACAGCATTCAAGCTTCATGAAATTCCTTTGCTGGTAGCTGGATGGATCAGCTGAGAACTTTCTGCTAAGTATAGGTCTTCAAATTAGAGCTGAATCAATTGCTTTTGGTGACAGGGCAGCAAGGAAGCCTTTGCTTTACCACCTATAATAAAAGAACCAGAAGCAACAGCATTTTCTTTTTCCAAGTTTCTACAGTGAGTATTTTTCACAACCAGTATTATTTCCTTCCTTCAAGGTAAATATATTGCTCTTTTCCTGGTTGAAAAATGAAGCCAAAAAATCTATATTAATCTCATCATTTTAAGCTGGAAAAAACCACCTATGCTCTGACAAGCTAACAAGAATAAATAGCTGACCAGCATCAAGGTTTCCACTCTGATTTGACTCTTGCTGTGTGTCTGCTATCCAGACAATTCTGGAACTACAAAGGCCTGAGTCAAAGTGCTGCCTTTACACTGCACAAGAGCACTTCATCTCTAAGCAGGTTTAGCTGTGGGCACATACCAACTCCATTTCTTCTAACAAAGATCTCCCCATTTGTCTCCCCAGCACATACTAGCATCTTTTCTGCAGAACAGTCACTACCACTGCTGCTCCTGCATTCAATGTTCACATCTGTGAAAGAAAAAGAAACTGAGGAAGTTTTAAGCCAAATGAAATGGCATAAACTCCAGGTACTGTAGGAATATGGTGAAACTGGAATAATCTAATTCACAGATAACAAACCAAATTCTGGCTAATTTCAATCAAATCTGATATACAGCTCCAGAAGTCAATGAGAACTAAGAGAGAGATGAACAAGTAGACAGAAGGTTCCTTACAAAATCAGAAAAAAAATCACCCAGAGACTGCTTTGTCCTGTTAGGCTTCAGCTTAGAGAACATATACCACTCATAGGCAAATTCACAAGAGGGCAGGAAAAGCTTTAGCAGGTAGAAAGTCATGCTGCTGTGCTGCCCTATGTGCATGTCTTATTGCACGCACAATTTTTTTCCAAAACACCCCTTCCAGCTGTGTTCCTGTTTCTATGTGTTACAGACGCTTGGCCAAAGCAGTACCTTCTGCACAAAAGTCCTATTCTCACCCCACTGAACTTACCAAGGCTTAGAGTTCCAAAGTGTGTAGGGGTAAAGGCAGCCCAAGACATGCTGTGATTATTTTTCTCCTTTGGAAACAGCCAGCTGTACAGATAGGATGGTCTTGCAATGTACTTCAGATGGTTTTTACCTCTTACACAGAGTATGACTTATAAATTATAGGATTTTTTTACAGGCCATAAAAGGCAGGTATTAAAAACAAATGAAATATTATTGAACGTCTTTTTATATTTCTTACATCCTTCCCACAATCTCTTCTGCACCAAGACCAGTCTAAAAGTACAGGGCCCAAAATATATTTCCCTTAACGAGCAAAGGAAAATGCTTTTATCACATCTGATGGAAACATGAAATTCAGGGCAGCATGTTGTCCTAGACATTTTCAGGCACAAGCACTAATTTACACTAAGATTCAGCTCAGTGTCTCAAGGTTGCACCTCTAGCATATTCACTGGGTTTGAATAGTTCAGCATGACTTTAGAGAAATCACAGAGCTTTTAAGGAATATCAGCAAACCCATATAATGGTAAAGGTTGTGTGGAACAAAGAGGCAGCTGTGGAATTCAGCCTTCAGAGGATCATTCTGGCCACGGATGTAATCCAGATTTAAAGGACAATCCATAAGAGACCTAAGACTTATCAGAGTGAAATTAAAACTGATACGTACTTCAAAGGAGTGAAGAGGTTAGTTAATTTTAAAAAATGCAAATTCTAGCCTGATACCATAAAAAAAAATTATATTAAGGTGTTCAAAAGTTCTCTATTAAGAAGTACGAAGAAGATTTAGTCAGAGGAGGCCCAAGTTAATGTGTTATTTATAGTTGAATAGTTACTATTCAACTATATGCTTCAACTACTATGCTTCCACAACAGGACAAAATTATGTTTAAGAGTTTCCAGCATTGTTTCCTAACATATTAGGATGGGGTTTAGAATGAATTATTTGTTTTAAAAAGCATCTAATGAAGAAACAGAGATGTTTCTTCATTAGATGCTTTTTAAAACAAATAATTCATTACCAGCTGGGGCTGGTTGTCACCTTGACTAACAGGTGACAACATCTCTGTTGTCACCTGTTAGTCAAGGTGACAACCAGCCCCAGCTGTGTGACACTTTGGTACCAAGATAACTTTAAGATTATAGCCTTTTCTCCCAGATTAAAGTTCACTGTCCAGGTGGACTGTCAGATTAGCCTCATTCCTGAGCAGATTTGTCTTGCCCTTTAATCTCTCAGGTTTCACTACCTTCTGCCTTTCTCCATCTGATCAGATGCATTATCAAAGCTTATTTTTGCTGAGCAGAATACCCCATCCCAGTGCAGCATGGACAGATTTTCAAAAGAAACAGACCACTCTTGGTTTTGATGAACAGAGAAGATGAAGCCTCATAGTCCATGCAGAATCCACCAGGTACTCTGGGAGATTCACCAAGGGGTTTCATCTTGCTGAAAAGCCCCTAAGATTTTACCTTTTAAACTCAGGCTCCATCACAGTCACCCCCTTGTCTCCACACCCTCCTCTTGCCAGGCACCTTCCTGCTGCCTCCTCGCCCTGAGCCTCTTGCTGACATCTGCCACATTGCCTTATCCCACACCGCTCCTGCTCCCTCCTGGATCTCCTGCAGTCAGGGCTGGAGCCAAGCCAGGCTGCCTCGGTGGAGTTTATCAGCTCAGGATCTGCCAGCAGCAGGTTTGAATCCCTCCGGGGCTGGCGTTCCCTGCCATCCAGGCGTGCCTCTGCTGACCGAAGCCGGGCAGGCACGGAGGAGCCTCGGTGTCTCCCAGAGCCGGCAGGGATCCGCAGCACGGGACTTCAGCCGCGCCATGCTGCTCCGGGAGCCTCCGTGCAAATTATCTGTGCACCACCGAGATCTGCCTGTCCAAAACAGAGCCTTTGGTATGCTGTGGGTACGAGGCTGCTGCTGCTGCTCCCGGGCTAATGAGCACTCGCCCTCAGCAGGGCCAGTTAGCCCGGGGAGGATGGTGGGTTAATTCGCTTGCAGCGCTGGTTTGTTTTCTAGTTGTGACCTTGTTTGCCTCTAATTTGGGTACCTTTGCATGTTGTCACACTACATCCTCAGACCTGGCAGCATCCATACTACTTCAGAAATGCCACTTAGTCCTCTAGTTCATATGAGCTTTGTCATGCTCAGCAGAGCTATACATAAATACATTTTAAACATCAGGCACCAGCACACTTCTCAGGTGTTTCAGGAATCCAGCCCACACAGCCATTTAATGCCAACCCGGGAATGGCTAATTGCTGCTTCATGCAAAATCTGGACTGACACATTTTTTGCTGTATCTATCACAAAAGGAACCAAAATGCGGCATAAAATACAATAATCAAATTAAAATTCTAGTGATCACCACACTACTAGTTCACATGAGGAGGGGACAGTTAGAATAGCCACCTAGAAGGCTGAAAATCCACAGGAAAATCTAGGTTTAGTGACAAGTCCTGAAGACTAATTACATTTATTTGAAGATGGAAATCCTGTTCTGTCTCCCTCACTTGCTCATGACGAAGGAAACTAACACTTAAAAGTTGTATATAAAGCCTTCAAGAAAACATTTTAAATGAGGTGACTGTCTTCAGTTTTACTTTTAAAACAAATTCCCTTACACTGGGCTCAAAGTCACAAGGCTCAAGGCAGTGGTAGCAAAAAATTTTAGTAGGCCTTTACCATAAAGACATAACTTAAACCAAAAAAGAGTTAAAATTTTAAAAAGTCGTAAGAAAATTTCTCATTATACTTGTAATAAGCTGAATTATTGTACCATACCCATATTTTAATTTTACCTAGTCATCAAGGTTGAAATATCATGTTATTGTCATAATTCTTCAAGTAGTAATTGCATTACTAAAGACACTACGAAAAAAAATATGGAATTTTCCTGATTAGTAGAAGCAGTGTAGCAGGACCAAAAAAAAAAAAGAAAGGTTTTATTCAGTATCTTTGAGGCATAGACAGAATCAAATTTCTGTAAAATTGTCTCTTTCATCTGTCAGAAAATTGAGCCTGTAATTATGTTTTAGATCTTGGTAGAGACTTGGTGTTTATATAATTGTTATCCAGTTCTTCTTTAGATGTATGTTAATGTGCCATTTTTTGAGTTTTCATAATTTTCACATATAGATGATTCATTTTCAGCAGCAGTAAAGGAATCTTGAAAATGTTCATCTCTTTTTTTCTGCACATTTTTGCAAATCTGGTCGTAGCTCGGCATGGATGGGAGTTTGTAACCGAGTATTTTCAGGCTGCATTTTTACAGAAACAGCTCTGAGCTAATGCGAAGTAACCACGGAAAGCTGTGACATGCTTCGTGCTCCAGCAGCACTGTAAGGAGATATTGGAAACGAGCTGCTGTTCAGCATAACTCTGTTAAATAGCGAATACAGATGTCGTGGCTGCGCAGGGCGTTGGGCGGGGGGGCGGCAGCGTGGGGAGGCGCGATTAGCGGGGCCCCGGCAGGGACGGGGTTATCGCCGGCGGGGACTCCTGCCAGGTCACGGGGCAATATTTCCCTGAAGTGCACAAGCTGCAGGAGTTGAGCCATAATCAAACGGGATAAAGCGTGTTTTCGTAAACACGGAAAGGACGCAGGATAGCACTGCAAAAACAGCTGCGAAAACCGTCGGTGTTTCGTAGGCTGACTTTATCAGCACTTTAGATACTTAATTCACAGAACATCTGAACAGGAATCAGAGGCCATGGGTAGACATTTAAGGTCTGACTGCGGGGAAAACATTTTCTAGGGAAGATGGTGTTTGGAATTTTGTTTATGCAAAATCTGGTACAAACAGAAGGAATTGAGAAGGAAAAAGGAAGTAAACCTTTTATCAGACACATTTTCCCACAGAATGATCAGTGGAGCACAGACGCTCGTTTCAATTTGTGCCATATCCAGTTTAGGGAAGTGCGTGAATATCACAGGGGGAGTTTCAGAATTAAATGTCAGGATCTCTCAGACCTGGATTCTGCACAGAGAAACCAAAAGGAAAACCTGAGGCACTGCTAGCACTTCCAAGATTGCATCAATAACTGCATTGCTTCACTCATCTCATGCTTGCTGCAGGGTGGTATTTTTGTCTACAGTTATAAAGCTGCAGCACAATGATAACTCACTGGGAAAGTGTGTGGGGCTGTGTAGTTTCACTGTGTAGCTTCCTCTGTGCTTGGGCTGATCTTCCAGCTTGAGCCCCTACCAGGTGCCTTGGCAGGACTCTGGGTAGCTCTGTTTCAGACTATGTCAATTTTTTTTTATTTTTTTTTTCTGTTATAAGAGAGTTTCCACACTGAGTCCTTAATTCCTGCTCAAATTTTAGAGATTTGTCAACAGATAAAAAAGTTGCATGTGGGCACCTAAATGTTTAATTCAGCTCTGTGTCTACTGCTAGAAGACTTGGGCATTACTCATATACTCTTGTCAGCTCAGATAGCCTGTGCTCTCAGTCCTTGCAGGACTGGGGCCATACTTCATGAGTTAAGAACAGCTCTCCATGCTCAGCCATGTTTGGCCTTGGCATGTTGCATTTGACAAGGCCAGCTGTACTCATCAGGGTCTGGGCGCCTAATCAAGCAGAAAGCAAGCAGCTATCTCTGGCGGCCTCCCCCATTGCCCAGCAGAACACATTTTTCCAGAGCCACTGACGCTCTTGCAGCAAGACTTAGAGACTTTACAGCCTTACAGATTTATGACTAGTGCCCTCAGGACCTACTGCAATGTTCCTAATAGTTACAGTAGCACAAACTGATAACATTTACAGAGGATCTTTCTGTAAATTACTAGTATTTACAGGAAAAAAAGCCATTAATATTCCTTTTTTTCCCAACATTTCATTCTGTCAATACGTGTGCTCCTGCATTTGTATAAAAAATCCTCAAGATACTTATGCCCAAACATCATTGAAACACGCACAAATATATATATAGATGTACGAGAGAAATACAGTATGGGAATTAAAGAAAAGAAATTCACTCAATATACTGTATCAGAGAAATGCACTACATAAATACCTGTTTAAAATTGCCCATTCAGCCCACACACAGTCCAACAACTACGTTGTGCAGTGGGAAGGTCCCCTCTGTTACTTTCAGTTGAAGTACACAAAGCTCAATTTAGCAAAAAAGGTTCAGCTAGTTTCTAATTTCCACATGTTCAAGCACATGACTCAATTAGCAGAAACATTTTGTGGATTAGCTTTTTCAAGCCCTGCTAGAGGGGCCTCATGCTCTGAGCCTTGCTGGAACTGCCCACGGATGAGCTAATGCACAGGTGAAACCTGCACAGCCCCGTGCTGTTCACTGGAAATACTTTGCATGTGGGGGTAGGGTCTCTCCTATTAACTCCAAATGTTTTCAGCATCTCAAAATTATTTGTTTGATAGAGGGCAGTAAAGGAAGGTGAGAAGGGCTGTCCCTTTGACCCCCCGTGCAGTGCTCTGCAGCAGCACACAGTAGCCTTGGGTGGTTTTTATGCCCAGGATTAACAGGGATTGGGAACGATGCCGAAGCAGCATGCTGAATCAAGGGTCAGAAATCGCTTTGCAGGGCAATTTCGCTGGTAAGATAAAAAACAACAATGATTTCCAAGTGCAAACAAGCACCCTAATGCCCTATTTTCAGAATTTGTTTATTTAATCTCAATTTTTGTACAGTAAATGCTGCAGCTAAAACTTCGTTTGAACGATCTGACAATGCTGTGTTTCAAGGCACAGAGTTTTGGCTGCAAGCGACAAAATTATCAGAAATTTCGAGAGAAGTGAATGCAAATGAGTTTGTTAGGCTTTGACAGCAAATGAGAGAGAAAAGAGGACATTTTCAATCAGAGACATATTATGCCCTTTTTTCCTTATTAGTGAAAACAATGAAGCATTTCTGTTTATGCTGAACTTGCTTCTGGTAGTTGTGGATACAATTCCTTTAAAATATGCATTATTTTTAAAAATCTGTATCTTCCAACTATGTATTTAACTTCAACTACTACAACAACAAATGAATCTCTTGGATCCATTCTCAGTCAGATGGATTTCTACCTCTGGCTTTATTTTTCCCCTTATGCTCATTTCGGCCATGTGAAAAATTCAGTATTAGGAAAGGTGAAATATTTCTTTTCCTGCCAAGTCCTTCCCTCATAAAAGCATCATGCCTTTTTTTCCCTCACCCTTGATTCTCCATGCTTTTGGTCCATTTCCTCTCCACAGTGTCCAAGCATCATAAAAGCCAAAATTCTCTTTTCCCTGAGTTTCAAATAATTATCTCTTACTTGTTTCTACATTTTTTCTTCTATTCCCCCTTGAGAAAATTGGCAATACTCTACAAAATGCATATTGAATAATAAAGAAGTTTTATTGCAGGCATAGCTGTAAGCATACTCATGAATTATTATTTAAGTTTGATTGTGAATGAAGATTTACACTTAACCTTGCCTCAGATATATACATGTATTGAGAATAACAGTAGTATCTATTACAGACAGAAATGTCTCCAAGTTTTCTAGGACAAAAGAAAAAATCCTGTCTTGATTTGCACTATTGCAGTCTCAAGAATATGACTGTGGAATAAAAGTGCTTTCTTATTTTCCCTTAACTGAAGGGCAAATTCACATAGTTCATCATGCCTAGCTAATGTATTTATGGTCCAGAGAGTTCTTCTCACTCCCAGACTTCAGGCTTACAGTGGAATCCGAGGTATGTAACGATATGAACATGATATACTTCACTGTAACCTGTGCTTCAGGCAGCTGTTAACGCCAGTCTAGCTTTCTGCAGTCTTTAGCCAAAGGAAATCTGTCTGCAGCATATGCACAGCTCCAGTCCCCAGCATACGTCCTGTGAAGTCAATGGCATGCTGAAGTAGACGCCACAGAAGCAAACAGCCATTTGTTGAAACTCAAGTCTCAGATGTTAACATATATTTGGGATCATTTCCCCGCCTAAGAAAGAAATTCATTTCTTTCCTGCCAAATTATAATTGCAGCAGTGTCTCTGCAGTGGGGTAACTCTGGCTATACAGACAGCCTGGGGAATGAGATGCTGGAAAGCAGTGCCATGGAAAGGAACCTTGGGGTCCTGGTCAACAGAAAGTTGAACAAGAGTCAGCAGTGCCCTGGCAGTTAAGAGGGACATCCCAGTCCTGGGGGTCTACTAGCACAGTATCACAAGCCAGGCAAGGGAGAGGATTCTCTGGCTCTGCTTTGCACTGGGGCAGTCTCACCTCAAGTCCTGGGGGCAGTTTTGGGTGCCACAAATAAAGGAAGACATTAAACTATTAGAGAATGTCCAAAGGAGGGCAACAAGGATGTTGAAGGGCCTTGAGGGGAAGCTGTACGGAGTCGCTGAGTTCACTTGGTCTGGTCAGCCTGGAGAAGACTTAGGGGCGACCTCACTGCAGTTACGACTTCCTTGTGAGGGGAAGAGGAGAGGCAGACGCTGATCTCTTATCTGTGGTGACCAGTGACAGGACAGAAAGGAATGTCCTGG
>WAAG01031200.1:0-14140 GCA_013390105.1 Tichodroma muraria
CACACGCATGTGCCGAGATGCTGGTGGTGCCACACGTGTGCTCACGGTCCGTCCATCGGTGTCACATGTGTGCTCCATGCCCACCCGGCAATGCCGCGCGTGTGCTCCTGGTCTGCCCACCAATGCCACACGTATGCTCTCGGTCTGTTCATTGGTCCCACGCATGTGCTGCTTGTCCATCAGTGCCATACGTGTGCTCCTGGTCTGTCCATCAGTGTCACACGCACGTTCCATGTCCACTCAGCAGTGTCATGTGTGTGTTCTTCTTCTTTCTGTTGGTGTCATATGTGTTCCCTGTCTGTCCATCAATGCTACATACGTGCTCCTGGTCTGTCCATTAGTGCCACATGCGTGCTCCATGCCTACCCAACAGTGCCATGTTTCTGCTTCTGGTCTGTCTGTTGGTGCCACCACACATTCCTTGTCTGTCCATCACTGCCATGCATGTGGTCCCAGTCTGTCCTTGAGTACCACACGTGTGCTCCATCTGTCCGATACCTGTGCTCCCTGTCCATCAGTGACCTGCATGCTCCCAGTCTGTCCATCACTGCCATACGTGTGTTTTCTGTCTGTCCATCAAGGCCATACATGTGGTCCCAGTCTGCCCATTGGTGCCACCTATGTGCTCCATGCCCACCTGGTAGTGCTATTCATGTGCTCCAGCTCTGTCCACCAGTGCCACAGGTGCTCCATGCCCGCCCAGTAGTGCCACACGTGTGCTCCGTGCCCACCCGGCAGTGGCACACGCTTGCTCCATCCCAAATCAGGGGCACAGTAGTGGTCCATATGAGGGCTGCCTGCACGTCCAGCAGTCGTACAGCTGGCATGAGGATGTAGGAGCAGGAGCCGGGACACTGTTGGAACCTGGAAGAGGAATTTGATGTGTCAGGGAGTTCTCTGAGGCCAGTGCTGGAGTTGGTGGGCATGGCATCAGAGCAGCCAGGGCACAGCCAGCAGCAGTGCCATGTACCAAGGCTGGAGACAGGGGAAAGTGAGGGCACTTGATGGCTGATGAGCAATTTCCTTCACTGTCCCTTGTCCTGTGCCAGGCACATGGTGCCCATCCAAAAGATCTTGAGGTGACAATGGAATGCTGCAGGAGCTGAGCCATGGGTTAGCCATGTCAGAGAGGGTATGGTGAATACAGGGAATGTCCGTGACACTGGAGCACTGGCATTGCTTATTGCAATACGCCACGGCAGATTGTGTTGACTGTCCCTATCCCCCTGAGTATGTGAACAACTCTCAAAAAACTCTCAGTGTCACCACCCAGTTTGATCTGGGCCCAACATGATGCCATTGGAGAGGGACTTGGGCAGCTCAGAGGGTCTTCCCCATTGTGGATTTTCACCCCCAGGCATGTTGTGCAGGATGCCTACAGGAACTCACTGGTGCACTGCAGTATTTCTGATGACCACTACAAACAGGATGGACATCCTCTGAGGCCTTAGCCAGCCATGGAAGCATGGCTTTTTCCAGGGATGGCTGTGAGAAGCAGTGAGTAGATGGAAGTGGAAGAAAAGAAAAGGATGTTCTGCAGAATTTGTGTTCGGTGGGCAACTTTCTCGTAATGAATTTGTGGACAAAGTCAGGCTCAGCTCTCAGCCTGCTCCAGCCCTTGGGCATACACTTGTCCCAAACACAGCAGTGATTGGCTGAACTGTTGTTCAGAGCTGGATGCCACAGAGGACCCTATGGGGCATCCTATGAGAACTTGGTGAATCAGCATTTGAGAGATATGTGGACCATTGGGTGTTCAGGTGAGCCAGGGTAAATCCCATTTCTGGACTCCAGCCACTTTGCAGGAAACGTTGAGCAAGGAAGGGAGTAAAAGAACATTTTGCTTCTGCTGAGGAGTTGGTCTACCCAGGAGTGATGCTGCATTTTTCACCATGATCAGACTTCCTCACTGAAGTCACCACTGAATTCCCTACCTTGCAGTTGAGCTGCTGAGAAGCAAAGGCAATGTCCTCTTGCAGCACCATAGGCAGGGGCAGAAGTCTGCTCCTACCTCAGCCCAACCATTGGAAGTTTTGGGATCCACTTATAAAGCAGTGCAGAGGGTCCCTCTCTGGCAAGCATGGACACGAGTTTCCCCAGTTTGTGAATGCATGGCCAGTCACACCAAGAACTGATGTCCTCTGAATGAGGGTTCGGGGCAGACCATTCACACCTGGCCTGAAGGTTCAGATCAGGTCGTTTTAGGTCAAATCCAGCATGGATTCAATGAGGGTTTAACTTGCACTGCATGAGCAATCTCATGACACTCCAGATTAGAATGCATGATGTTGAGGCACTCTTGTCCTTAAAGGTAGGGGAAAAAGAAAGTGGAATTATTTGGTGGCACTGGACCTTCAGCTGTCGGTTCAGGCTGTTAGGTACTGGGTGTGTTCAGCACCAGGTCTCTGCTGATGGCTTTTTTATAGACAAACATGTGGTGACTCCAGGTCCATTGCTATTTATACTGTATTAAAAAAAAGGTTGGGTTTAGGTTTTATATAAGCACTCTGCTGCTCTTTCTTTTAGGTGCCTTTCTAATTCCTTACCAGCTGTGTTACGCCATAAAGAAATTTTTGGTCTTCTGACAAAAATGGTCATCTGGACCAGGGACTGGACATGCATGGGGCAAAGCAGTTGGGACCTACTGAGTCTGAACAACATACAAGGTGGGATGAAATCCTGCCACGCTTCCAGAGACATCCCATCAAATATTCCAGAGATCATCGAAACACGGAATGGTTTGGGTTGGAAGGGACCTTAAAGACCATCATGTACCAACACCCTGCCCTGGGCAGTGGCACCTTCCACTAGACCAGGTTGCTTCAAGCCCTGTCCAACCTGGCCTTGGACACCTGGTCTTGTGGGTCAGCATCTGGACTCATACTCAAGTAGAGCCAAAACTGGAACTATTTACTGGCTGCCCCTGAGAGTTGTTGGGTGGGATCAGAGCCAGGCAGAGGGGTGAGCATGACAGCACCCAACTCATCCTTAGATGTTGTTTAGTGCCAAGCCACACAAACGGAACTCAGGCATTTTAACCATCCCTTCTGCTGGCATCCAGGAGTGCTTCCTTGGGGAGGGACAGAGAATATTGAGGTACTTATGGGATCACTATGGATGATGTCTGGCTCTTGTAACTACATTCATACACACCACGTAGCTGGACAGCCAGTGGTACCTGGGTGTCTCAATTGTCTCTACAGTCAGTATGAGACAATGAGCACCCACAGAAACCATTCATCCCCATCCTCTGAACACTCTCCTTGGACTGAGATGACTTGCTTACTGGAACTGCTTTATTCTTCCCATCAAACACAAAGGGAGCCTGTGTGTCTCTCTCTGCATCCGAGCTGTTCACCTGCAAAGGCTGGGTGGGAAATCTGTGATCCATGGAGAGACCTGTGATCCACCAAAGGGAGGCCTGTGATCCACCAACTGGGTAGCTATGATCTACCAGCAGGATGGAAAAGGAAAATGATCCCAAGTTATCTCGGGATTCATTTCAAGAGAGGCACAGAAAAGTACGAGGGCTCTGGCGACACTTCGGGCTGCCTGGTTCTGGTGAGCCACACTGAGAGAATTTAGCCTGAAAGTAGTGCAGAGAGAGTTTGCTGGATTGTTCAGGAGAGAGCAGAGTGTCTTACAGAGATGACTCAGCTCCCTGATCTCTGAGAAATGGATGCTGAGAGAAGACACGTTTGTGGAGAACCAGAGATAGACACCAGGGAGGGACATGGGCTAAGCCCTGACTCCACCTTAGGATGAGTAAGAATGAACAGACCATGAATATCCGTGTCTGAAACGAGGGGATGCTGACCAAGCATTGGAGCCATCAGGGTCTACAGGAGTGACCTCAGAGAAGAATTGGGAAGAGAACCTGGTGGCTGCAAAAAGGAGCTTGGTCAGGTTCTGGGTGACATGACCCAGCGTGGCTGCCTCTCACAGTGGAACTGGGCACTGTCAGGGGTCCCATCGGGGTCTCTGTACCCAAAGTGAGAAATCAGATTCAATTCTTCTGTAGCTTTTGCTAACTCTGAGCCTAAACAATGAGGTATTCCCAAGTAGAATTATTCTTGACTTTAATCAAAACCCAATTTAGATCCAGGTCAGATAATAAGTCAAAGCAGCTCAGGGAAGTCAGCAAGGAGTGTGAATTCCTTCTGGAGCGTCTTGGATTGCTGTCCATATTACAGCACCAAACATCATTTGGTCGGGCTTCTGCTTAGGAGAGGCCTGGGACTAAGAGAAGCAGAGCAGCCAGAGTCACAAATTGAGAGGGAATTTGTGGAAATAATAGACATTTTTCCCACATTCTTATTCTGTCTTCAGCGGGCTGGGAATCAAGCCACGTGGCCACTGGATTGATGTGCTTGGGGGAAGAGCCACAGAAGGAGTGGGGTAGCCTGGCACCGTGGGGAAGAACTGAAATACCCAGCAGCTGCCAGAGCTGTGTGGGAGCCTGGGCAGGAACAGCCAGGGAACTGCAGAGCAGGGCTGAGCTCCATTCCCAGAGCTGCGTGGGGAAGGCTGATGGCACCTGCCCACATCCTCTGTGACTGCACATGATGCCACGTCTCCCTCAGTTTCAAGACCAGCAAATTCACCCTTCCCTGCTTTTTCTCTTCAGGAGAAAGAAGGGGAAAAAAATACCCAACTGGGAGACCACAGATTTCCAGGCTAGGCTGTGCTAAGGCAGCACAGGCTGTCAGCAGGCGGGCCAGGAGCAGCCAGGAGGAGCTGGGGTGCCCTCAGCAAGCTGGAGATCTCATTGTCTGTGTGGCAGAGGACAAGAGGGAAGGAATTCGAACCAAAAATAGTCTTACAGTTTAAGAAGTAAGACTGTTGCAGTGACCTCTCACAGTTGTGTTGGGTTAACAGTTGGACTCAATGATCTTGGAGGTCTTTTCCATCCTTTGCAGTTCTGTGGTTCCTTGATTCTCTGATTCTGTGCCGGAGGGGTCTGTCTTCCTCCACCAGTGCAGAGCAGGGTCCTCTCCATTTTTCCAGGTGTGATCTGTTACTGCAGGCACATCTGCTCAGGCCGTCCTACCCAGCGCCTTTGCCCTCCTTTGAAATCCTCACCATGGGTACACTCCAGCAGCATCTGCAGCTGCAAACGTCTGGACGGGGCTTTCCAATGAGCCTGCTCTGAAATCACAGCATTGCTCTGCTTTCTGAGGAATCCCTGCTGCTTCTGCAGGACCCCTGGGCACAGCTGGCACAGGAAGGGAAAGCTGGGGTGGGCACCTCTGACCCTTCCAGAAACCCCCCCATGGGGGTCTGGCCTTCACCTTACAACATTTAAATGCCAATGCTGGAAGGTATTGCTGGCAGGTGGAGAAGACACCTTGTGCCTGGGGAATGCTGACTGCTCAGCAGGCCCCAGGAAAAGCTGGGTTTACATTTTTGGTGTGTTGGGGGGCACAAGGGCCCCTGTGGTGATGTTTCTGGGTGAGATTTAATGGACTCAGGCTGACTCCTGGGAACTTGTACAGCAGCAGGATAATGAAATGCCAGCTATTCCTCAGTCTGGCTGCATCTCACCTCCGAATACTTTAAAGGCTTTTACCCAGCTTTTAACTCAGAAGTGGACACAGGTCCATGTGGCTCATCCATCCCCTCCTGCCTAGCTGGGTGCCCAGCAGGGTCTGTGCTGAGGGCACTGTGTGGCTGTTGATGGCAGAGCTGCTTGTGGTTGTCCCTGAGCAAGTTCCTGGTGCCATCCATCCCTCTCCAAAGGCTGGTTACCAGCAGAGCTGAAAAGCCTTGCCTGCAGCATCACCCCCAGGAGATGCTGAGCTTCAGCCAGGCTACTTCCATGTGGGACAAGAGACAGCAGAGCCCTCCCAGAGCCATACCCCATCCCATGGGGTGCTGCTGATTCTCATCCAACTGTGTCAGACAGTGGCCAGAGCAGCACTGGGGCAATTTCTCCTGGATTAATTTGGAGACTGTGTGATTGGGTTTTTGCCTGATTTCCTCAGGGATGTACCAAGTGTGCAATTGTCCCAGGATAAAGTGGGTTCTGTGCCATCCTAGGGCTGAACGGGTTAATTTTTGTGCTTCCCTCCCCAGCTCGCTGCGGACTCTGGCTGGGACAGAACATCTGTCTGTTGCTATGGCTGCAGTACACTTGAAGGGGATGACTGGATAATTATTGCAAACATCCATCCTGCCTGGTGTGCTCCCGGACCCTCCCTGCCCCAGCCAGGGCAGCGGCCAGGGCTCCGGCCCAACTTCACTCGCAGGGACCCTACGGAGGAATGGTGAGTTGGCATCACCTTTTCATTTGCATAATTAATGTGGCCGAGGCTGCAGGGCTCCTGGGAAATCCGACGCAGAACGCAGAGATGAAATGGCACGGAGGGCTCCAGCCTTCTCGAGGCTCGTTAGAGCTTGGCTCTTTGCTGATGCCCCACTTCGAAGCTACCAGGGAGTCGTTCTTCCATTGCCGTTAATTTACCACCCTCTTCTAACCGAACAGATTGCTCTGGGCTGATCCTGCCGTGCCTCCTCAAGGCACAGGATCCCACCTGGCTGCTGCTGAGCAGGACCCTGCCAACTCAGCACAAACCAGGCTGCAGACCCCCGAGATTGTCACACCATCAAGGGCTTGGGAAGCAGTAAGGTCCTGGGTCACAGCACGGACCCAAGGCTTTCCCTGGTTCTCCCCTAGGTAGGCTGCTGCTGCTGGCACTGTTGCTTGTGTTCCCTGCCTGCACACCTTGCCTGCGTTCCCCTGCTTGTGCTCCCTGCCTGGGCTTCCTTCCTGCTCTCCTTGCCTGTGCTGCTGCTGCCTGCAGCTCAGTGACTAGCTGGGTTCAGCTGTGCCCACTGCTCACCCTGCAGCAGCCAGGCACTGTCCTCTGTGTGTGTGGCTGCGGTGCCAGAGCTGGATCCCCAGCCTCCAGCAGAGCCTGCTGCCAGCTGCTGCCTGGTGATCCAGGCAAGATCCCTGGCCTCTGTTGGAGCCCATGGCCAGTCAGTACCTGGTGATCCACCTGGGATCCCTGGCCTCGCCTTGCAGCTGCATGTGCTGGAACATGGCATGGCCTAACCCCACTTCTCCCAGTCCTTCCCCTGCTGCTAGGAGTCAGCCTGCACCAAAACATCCATGTCCCCTTTGTTCCTGAGATTGCTGCTGTTCTTTTGCCTGCTGGCATTTAACCCTGCCTGAGAGCTCACCCTGGGGGTGCTCAAAAATCCAGATCTTGCCCTGTGGATTGTCCCTGCTTCAGCAAGTCCCACCTCAGAATTAACAGAGCAAAAGACAATGCAGAAGTTCCTCTTCTGAGCAGCCACTGCCATTCTGTTTAACTAGGAGCTTCAATGCAGCCATTGTACATTTTTTTTCTGTTTATCAACACGTGGTGGGTAAGAAGCCCAAGTGGAGCTGGGACCAGGGTGAGGGCAGACCTCCACAGACACCGGTCAGCAAACAGCACCACAGCTGGGACCCTCTGCCATGTCTGCTTTCGCTCGGCAGGGATCCAGGTACGCTGCGCAGGACAAGGCTGCCTCTTGCTTTTCTAATTACCTATAACACTGTCAAGAAATAATAATATTTTCACACAGTGCTTTGGATCTGCAGAGCAGCTGTCAAGCACTCATTGGTGTGGAGCATTCCCAGAGGCTCCATAGGTAGGCTAGGGAAGATGGAGCCAGGTCATGGGAGCATAGATAGGTAGGGCTGGAACCAGGTCATGAGACACTCCATCAGGCGGTACTGCCTCTTTAAAGTAGGAAGGAGGATGGCACAAAGATGGAGAGATCTGTGGGCTACTTCTGGGTCCTGTCTGATCCTTATCATCCCAACATTTTTGTGTATGATTCAACAAAGTCCTTTGCTTGCACAACTTACTTGATTCTCATCTCTGTGACTCAGGTGCAAATGATCTGCTCACATTTGCAGTGAGAGAGTTGAGCCCTGTGGCTACAAAACCTCAAAAGCAAAAGAGATCCTCACTTTGATTTAACTTGGAGGACAGAGCCAGGTGCTTCCCTTTTGGAGGCCCTTGCACAGGGAATGGGGTGAATGAAGGTGGCAGGTGGGTAGGTGCCACGTGAGCTCTGTGACGTGTCACAGACACAGGCACAGACGAGGCTGGCATCTGCTTGCCACACATGCAGAAGGTCTGTTAGAGTGTGAAGGGCTCCTGGAGTCCCCCTCTTCCCCCAGGAGCTCATCATATCCTGTCCCCAAGGAAGCTCTAGATCTGCTGTCCTGAGTCAGGCCTTGGGCAGCCAGGGCAGGCTGGAGTCTCAGAGGGATGTGTTCTGCTCCACAGGGCAGGCTGCAGGGAATTGCAGGCGCTCAGCACCTCTGAAAGCCCTGCCATAGGGTGCCCAAGTCCCCTGGGAGGTACCTCACTGCTGTGTGCCTGTGCTTGGAGGTGACTCGCCTGAAAACACACAGGGTATCCAGGAGCTGCAGGGCTGTGGGAGGATCCAGGCAGGAGGATTGCTGTGACAGGCAGAAAGATGGTTCCACTTTCATCTTGCAGTGGGGTATCTGTGGCAGCCTGGAGCAGGAGGCTTCTCCTCCAGCCCCTGGGCTGCAGGGGCTTTAGGGGACAAGCTGCCTGTGGTGCCCACTCCTGTTTGTAATTCTGGGGGAGATGTAGCCAGGTGCCCTGTCCTGTGGCAGGGTGCAGGGCATTATCTTCTGACAACAGTGTCAGTCCAGCAGTGACACCTGTGTGCCTGGGCCAGCCCTTAGAGGGAAAAGTGCTCTCAGGGACAGCTTTGGTTTCTGTGCTCCCCCAGGACTGCAGGCAAAGCCATGGCTAAAATGCAGAGCTGTGCCTGGCAGCGGGGCAGTGGCTGCGGGGGGGAAGGAGGAGGAGTGGGCACAGGGCTCCCCCGAGGACAGCCCTGGCTTGGAGCTGGCGATGGGGACTGGTGTGGGGATGGAGCCTTGCCACCTCCCCTACCTCCTGGGCTTGGCCCCATTTCCAACGTGTCTTGGCACCATATGGCGCTTGCTTTATTTGTTCTGCTGCGACTTGGGAAGGAGGGCAGTGTTTCATTGTCTGGCAGAGGAGGTGGGACGCAGGCACAGGAATATGCCCGTGTCCCGTGGGATCACTGCCTGAGCCAGGCGCTCCACATCTCGTCCGAGCTGCAGGTCGGTGTCCTCATCCTTCGAGACAGAGGGGTTTCCCCGGAGAGTCGCTGCCGGAGATTCACCCACCCACGTGGCGTCGGAGCTGAAGCAGCACCGCGTGTGCGGGCGCGTCCCGGTGCGGAGCACGACCGACCCGCCACGGGACGCTGCCTGTAGGAGGAAAACGTGGCAGCGCTGCTCCTGACTCATTGCACAGGCAGCAATCCTGCGACAGCGATGCCGGGCTTGCCCAGCACCAAAAAGTGACAGCATGCTCCACCCACGCCGGCTGCGGGAGCAGGAGCCTTCGCCGCATGCCCGCGGTCTGAAGGAGCCGCTATCCCGCGCACGTCTCCCCGTCCTGCTCCGTGCCACACCAAATCTCATCCTACTGCCTCGCCTGCCGCCCCCGCGCTCCCCCGGCTCTGCCTTTCCCTTCCCTCGGTTGCCCAGAGCTCAGCTCGCCCCACGGAGCTCTGGGATGGGGAGGAAGGGGAGAAAGGCTGCTCAGAGGCTGAGGCCCAGCCCTCCCAGATTTGCATATTTTTTACCGGCTCCCAAACAAGACATTTCTCCGGGGAAGTGAGTGCGTCGCCTGCCGTCCCCGAGGGTTCTGTGCGCTGGGACAGCAGCCGCCCTGCGTGGAGGGGCCGCGGTCCCGGCACCCACCGCGATCCTGCTCCACACGCCCGCACTTCTCTGCTGCCGCAGGAAAAGCCTTTTCCTTGGTGGTTTCAAAATTCACGGGCTTTAATGCTGCTGCCTTGGGACTAGGTCTGGTCCCTCTTGGCTCGCAGGAGTCCCGGAGGCGGCCGGGCTGCAGCCGCCTGCGCAAATCTGCTCATTTCTATTTTGTCACTAGAATTTCCAGCATGTCCCTCCTCTCGTGTATAATTTAGTCGCATGAAAAGGAACCGCGCGAGGAGGGGAAGAGGATGGGGAAACTTGCAAAGTCAGCCATGGAGAGGGAATCTGTGTCAGGAAGCATCACAAAGGGAGCCGGGGGATTGGCTCCGGTCGCTTCCAGCGGCTGTGTGTGTGCCAGCCCCTCAGGAATCGCCCGGCGGCTCCTTCCCTCCCCGCGTCCCTCTTGCCTTCACTGCGCTGCGGCCGGGCTGGGACAGCCCATCGCCGTTGCCATGGCTGCGGTGTGCGGGAGGGGGGGCTCGGCCCGCTGCCCCCGCCGGAGCATCCCGCGCCTTCCTCCCTCGTCCTCCCCGCCGACCCCATCGGATACGCTCCGGCCTCGCCACGGCCAAAGCTGCACCGTGGATTTGACACCCGTGGGATTAGACAGGGCTGTGCCCGCGGGAGGAGGAGAAGTAGAAGCGGAGGAGGAGGAGGGAGCAGGGCAGCTCCGGGCTGGGCGGCCGCCAGCCGCCCCGGGGAGGGCCGGGAGGGCGGCGGGCAGGTAGGGCGGGCANGGTGTCCCAGCGCTGTGCGGTTCTGGCGGGGCGGCGGCGGGAGGAACCGCTCAGGTCCTGCCCGCGGCCGGAGCCGAGGAGGAGGAGGAGGGAGTGGGAGCTGCTCCGTCCCCTTAGCCCGGACCGCTCAGCAGGGAGCGGCCGGAGCGGCTCCTGCCCGAGGAAGGGGGGCCGCGGGCAGCGGGGAGAGGGGGGCCCGCGCTGCGGGCAGCTGCCTCCAATCCCGCCAGCTGCGGCCCGAGGATGGCCCTGCCCGGCTGTGCCCTTCCCGAGCTCTCCTTGGGGCGGCGGCTGCAGCCCGGACACCGGCCTTGCTGAGGGGAGGCTCGGGGGGCGACCGTGGGACCGCCCATCTCCCGAGCCGGGACGCGGGGAGCCGGGGCGGCAGCAGCACAGCGGGCCCGGGACCAGCACAGCGGGTGTCGGTTCACGCAGCCCTCGGTGGGAGCCATCCCCTCCGCACGCCCACGGCTGCGGGGGACGGGCAGTGGTGTGCCCCAGGGGGGCTGCACCGAACCGCGGTGCGTTCCCTGCCAGGGGGACCCTGCGCACGCCCTCGGGGATAAGCGAGCAGCGGTTCCTCCGGGGGCGGGAAGCTCCCGTTCGCCCGGGGCGCGCTGGGTCGCTGTGTTGTGTGGGGTCGGGGCGCAGCGAGCCCCGGCAGTCCTGCAGTGCAGGAGAGGGTGTCATGGCCTCTGCGGTGCCACCAGGCTCCCGGTGCTCCCCGCTATGCAGGCAGGATGCAGGCAGGGTGCCTCGGTGCTCCCGATTACCATCTTGTTTGGAGCCGAGGCAGCGGCTGTAATCTGATGCTCTCAAAGTTGGTGTTTACAAGGGACATGGCAGCCATCAGAGACTCTTCTTGTTCTCCTGGTGAAAGCATATTCCTGTCTCAGCCACGTGTGGCTGCTCCGTGTGCCAAGCACTGCCCGGGTCACACTGAGCATCCTGCAGAAACACCTTAGAGGGTCAGAGCCTCCAGAACTGCTGTGCTGCCGGTGGGGTCGGGGCCCCCACACTGGGGGCTTTGGTGGGACAGTGGGTTCAGACCCTCTGGTGCAGTCGGCACTCGAGGCCAGCCTGCTCTGGGTGCCTGCAGTGGCCGTGTGCCGTCAGGAGCCCACCTGCTGGACAGGGGGTGCTGGGACGAGGGCGAGCTGGCTGCCCGCGGGACTCATCAGCTCCCTGTTGACAAATCCTCTCACTCTCGAGCAAACAGAGCGGGACAGAGCCCAGCCCGAGGCTTCCCAATACCATTCCAGCCCTGCAACTACCGTGGCCTCGCTGGGACCCCACAAGACACCCACCTCCCCAGCTGGGGGGTGGTGTGGCGAGATGACCCCCACCTGAGCCCTGGCATCCCCAAGCTGCCCCCACAACCTGAGCACCCGCAGCCCCACCCAACACGGCTCATCTCCAGAGCCAGGAAACGCCGCTGGCGTCTGTGCCCTCATCTTTTCACCAGGGCTGCAAATCACATCGGTCGCGGCACTCAGAGCCCGGTTCCAGTGCGGGTGCTCCAGCAGGGTCCAGGAGCTTTGGCACGGCTCCCACAGCACAGCGTGACACGGGACTGTGCCTGACGAACAGATGGCACCAGTGCAGCCACAGCCAGGTTTGGTGGCAGAGGAGAACCTGCTGCCCTGCGTCCGGGCTGCCGCGGGAGTGGGGACCTGCGCCCCAGCGCCGGGGAGGGCCCCCGGGATGCTGTTTGCGGAACGCCGGCTCCAAGGGCAGGCTCTGCTCCAGGCAGGTCTGGGGGAGCCGTGCAGGATCAGCAGCAATAAAAGCTCCATGAGCCCTTTGTGCTGCACCATGTCTGGGCAGCACTGCCTGTCACAGGGCAGCAGAGTCCCTGTTTGGGGGTTTTGTGTCCCCAGTCCATGGGGATCCTGCCGGGAGGAGAACAAAGGTCAAAGCCAAACCAGCTGCAATGGGGGAAGTGCTGACGGGAGCTTGTGGGAGGGTGTGGGGACTGCAGATACCTGGGCCAAGGCAGGAGGTTATAAGGCAGGTTGGAAACCAGGGCACGTCATGGCAGGGAACAGCCTTGGGAGGGGATGAGGCTGGAGCTGGAGCACACTGAGCTTGGAGGCCACTGTGAGTGAGCTGCGGTTATTCACAGCGCCATTATTACAGCCACCCATTTCCAACACCCTCGGCAAGGCGGGAGCACAATGTGCTCCAAGGAAATGTGATTGTGGGTCCTGCCCCTTGGCCCGGTGCTCGCTGCACTGTGCAGATGGAGCTGGCAGCGCCTCGGCTCCGCTGCCTGGAGGGAGAGCGAGATGGCGGAGGGGAGGCAGGACTCATCCTCCCGGGCACAGGCAGAGCTCTGCGGGAGGGGGACAGAGCTGGCGCCACGGGGGACGGAGACAGAGACAGGGAGAAGAGAGGCGAGGTAGCCCAGGGCTGGCCGCAGTGGCCACTCTCCCTAGTGATCCCTGCCCCAGCCAGGAGTGCTTTCTCCTTCTTCCTGGAGTGGAAGGAGTGATGGGAGCATTACCTGCATGAGCTGGATGTGTCACCTGCCAGCTGCTGTGGTTGATAGTGCTGCACTTGCATCTGTGTCCCACAACTGTCCAGGGCTGGCCTGGCTTTCCCCTCCGATCTCTCTGCTCCTGGCTCAGAGGTTGGTTTCTAGGCAGAGCCTTAAAAAAACACATGCATACAAGTACTAAAAAAAGCATAATTTTATTCAATAACTGCATTGTGTGCTCAGAATTCGCTATATGTGAGATGGAGCAAGTAGAAAAACTGGTGGAAAGGTGGGTGCTCCCCCTCTCCTTTACCTGCTCTGACGGTGCTCTGTCGAACTGCTCCGCAGCCGGGGGAGGGGGCTCTGGCTCTTCCCCAAGTCCCACCCCATGCAGCCGGGCCAGCACGCTGGACTCTGCCTGAGACCTCCAGAGAGTCCAGCATCCCGTGCTCCTGCTGCCTCCCCGGAACCTGGCCCTGCTGAGGCCACCTGCAGTGGGACAGGCACCCTCCGGCATCCCCCGGGGTGTGTGTGTGTTGGGGAGGGGTGGGATAACATCGATAAATGCACTAATACAGCTAATTCCTCGGAAGTGGAAGCTGAAAGTCCCAGCCTGCCTGGCTGGGAGCAGGCGCCGCCGTGAGGTGCTCCCCAGAGAGGTGATGGGTCTCCTCGTTATTGCTATGATTATTTTTAATCTGCTCTTATCAAAGCCAGCCCGACTGAAGAACTGCCTGACCCAGCACAGCATAGGGCGTGTGGGGTGGGACGAGAGCTCACTCCAGTAGCAGCCGCGGGTGACAGAACGGAACAGGGACACTTGGGTTCAGTTTTATAGCTTTTGAATAAATCCGGGGGCTCCTGCCCCCAGCCCGGAGCTGAGCCAGCGTGGGGGGCTCTGCCGGAGGCGGTGGGAGCCGGCTGCTGCAAGGGCGGTCCAGGGGGAGCTGGGGTGGGATGGTCCGCCCGGGCGGTTATCTGGGGGTAACGCCCGGCTTTGGGGTGGGAGAGGAAAAGTGTGACTCCGGGCTCCCGGATGGGAAAGCGCTTGTGGGAACTGCGGGGGAGATGGTGCTGCTGGCGGCGAGAGGCGGGGGGGTCGAGGTCGGGGGCTGCCTGCCGGGTGCGGGG
>WAAG01031200.1:14194-24930 GCA_013390105.1 Tichodroma muraria
TCCGGAGGGTGGGACTGGGTGGGTGCGGGGAGCGATGGGGGTGTCCGGAGGGTGGGACTGGGTGGGTGCGGGGAGCGATGGGGGGAGCGCGGGCTTTGCGCGGTGCTCTGGCGCCCTCTGCTGCCCCGCACCGCGCACCGCAACAGGGGCGGGGGGGCACCGCCCGGCAGTGCCGTGAGTTTGTCGGGTCTCAGCAGCGGGGGTGGAAACGGAGGGGCCCTGCCTGGGGATCCCACCCCAACCCCCGCCCCGCGGGGGCTGCTGAGCCGGGCGAACAGGGCTGCCCGCGTTGGTGGTCCCCGCGGAGCGTTGCCAGCACCCACCCGTGTCCCAGCCAGCCCTGCAGATGAGGGGGCGGTGGGGTGAGGGTGCAGGGACAGTCCTCAGCCCCGCGGGACGGCGGGTCGGGCCACCCGGGTGCTGGCGTGACGCCGAGTCCCAGCAAGGGAAGGGCCCTTGACCTTGCTTGCAGCCTTCACATTTTCCCGCAGGAATGTGAGCGGTGCTGTGTCCCTGTGGGCAGCAATGGCCTCGGCCACCCAATGTCTCCTGCCTGCACCCTGGCTGCATCCTGCTCCTTATTCACATCCCAGCTGTCCATGTGAAACAAAGCTGAGGGATGGGGACATGATGGGGACACGCACCGTCCTTTCTATGCTGCTGCCATGGGCACCGGCTGCAAGGTGTAGCCTCAGGGCTTGGTGCTGCTGTCATGGATATGGGGAGAGGAGCGATGCCGGGGCTGGCATGGGAACGGCACAGGAATCCTCACCTGGTGTTTCACAGCCACCCGTCACCATTGGGGCTTGTTAAGAGCTCGTTTCCAAGAAAAGCTGTTCCCCCGGTGCTGTGGGATGTGTCAGTGGCACAAGGGTTAACCCTGCTTTCCCTCTCTGTCGGTGCCTGGTCTGGGATAACCTCGTTAGCTTAGCGGTGGCAGCGATGCCCCTGGGACAGAGCAGCCCTATAAACTGGAGCTGAGTGCTGGGAAATGGGCTGAGCTGCCTCAGCGGGGGGCTGGTGGGTGCTCCCCCCGCCAAGCACCAGCCCGTGGCTGCTCAGGGTGTCATGGAGAGGAGGAAGCTGTATCAGGCTCTTGGGGACAGGATGGATTTGTCACTGCAGGGCCTGGCATCCTTTGTGAAGCTGTGCCTGCAAGGGAGTAAACACCATCAGCCCTGGATAGGACACCCTGAAGGCGCTGGGTGATGAGAGGGGCTGGCCAAGCCCCGATCCCACAGCTTGGGGGCTCCTCTCTGTCCCCCAGGACTCAGCTCTTCCTCCTCAGTCACCTGCAGTGCGAGATCACACAGGAACCTCGTCACCATGGCTGTGCCAACCATGCCACCCTCAGCCCCACATGGGGCCTGGGGATGCCCAGCCACCCCCTCCCATTGGGTTGTTCCTTGGATGGGCTGGGGAGCATCCACCCCCTTCCTGGGGCTGGCACTGGCGTGGGTGCCCGGGCATTGTTTCTGCCTGTGCTGTTGTGCCACAGGCTGGTTTCTGGTGGCCACCTCCCCTTGCTGTGGGAGAAGATGGGTTCCGTATGCTGGAGCATTCATTCCCTCTGTTGATCGACAGCCTGCGGTCTGGCTGAGCAACCCCAATTGTTCCCAGTGTGCAGGGACAAAGAACTGCCTAGAGAGATGGCAAAGCTTAGGAGCGGACGACATGCTAGGAATATTTCCACTGCCTTAGACACCAACAGTCTCTCTCCTCACCTCCTGCAAGAATGGGAGGCAGCAGCTCGGTTTTGCAGGCAGGGCGGGATGCCTTCCCCCTGTTCTGAGCAGAGTGGGTGCAGAATCCTGTCCCGAGGCAGGCTGAGGGCTCATCCCTGGGAGTGCATCCTCAGCTGCAGCATGGTGCTGTGCCGAGTGCCACCCTCGCCTGTGTGCTCTGTTGAGGAGACAGCAAGCGCCATGGGAACCCCAGGGAACCCCACGCAGCTCCTGCGGGTCCCTGCCCCCAAGGATTCATGTGGCACAGCAGGGTGGTGGTGCTGCCCTGGGGCCCTCCAGCGTGCTTGGGGCTGCTGTTCCCAGGCAGAGAGAGCGATCTGGGGAGCTGCAGCTCACAGCTGGTGTTTTTGCTGGGTGCTGCATCACCCCAAAACCTGGAGGAATTGGGGAAGAGGATGGCATGGGGTGAAGAAGGGCAGGATTGTCTTCAGCACTGGGCTGAGTTCCAGCTGCCTTGGGGCCCTCACCTACCATTTCTGCTCCCAGGCTTGTCTCACCTGCCACAGCTCCCTCCCAGCTGTTGGCCAACCTGGAGATTTGTCTCTGTTTTGCAAACGGGAAAGTTGGGGCAGGGATACACACCAAGCGGAAAGTCCTCGGCGTGGAGCGGCTCTTGGTGAGGTCTGTGGAAACCAGGATCTCCCAGAGGAGCCCTGTCAGTTTCCACACGACCTGCTCAAGGTCAGGCAGAGCCAGCAGTGAGAAGCCCCAGTTCCTTCCTTCTCTGGCTGCCCGTGAGCTCACAGGCACGAGTGGAGTCCACATCTGCTCTGCTCCGAGCAGAGTCTTTTGTTCTCAGGGTTTGGAGGATTCCTTCACATATGAAGGGAGCCAGCAGCATTGGCATTTCCAGTAGGGAGAAGATGCTTCATTTGAAAACATCCTCATTCCCTTGGTCATTAGCATGACGTGGCTGAGAATCACAACAGCATTGAATCCACGCTGGGAACTGACAGACCCCAGAGTGCAGCCCCTGTTCTCTGCTACGCTGCTGGAACTGGCAGGGATGAGCGGGAAAATGCCTGTGAGCACAGGATCCCCACGGCAGCCAGGCTGCTGGGGCCACTCTGCCATCTCCCTTACAATCAGAAGACGCTGCCTGGCAGCCCGGGGCGTGCTAAGGCGGCCCGAGGCAGCAGAGAGTCCGCAGTGCTGCGAGAGGGGCTGCAGGAGCATGCGAGCACGCAGGGGGGTGACTGTGTGTGGCTGCGGCACGGCCGAGCTGCCCTGCCCCGCCGCAGCCGGGAGGGCCCGCGCGTCCCCGATGGGCGATCCCAGCGATGGGGGGCCGCGGCCCGGCCGCCCCGGAGGAAGTGGGCCGGGCAAGGCCTCGGGGGGGCAAACGGCTGCGGGAGCACGGTTAGCTGCACCCCAGGCTGGCGAGAGGCCCCTGTTTCCCCCGCGCCCGCTGTCCCGCCGAGATTAGCTCTCGGCTGGCTGGGCTTGACGGGCAGGCGGAAGGGGCCGCGCACACGAGCACGGCGGGGCCGCCCGGAAACCCGGGCAAAACGGGCACCGGGCCGCGGCTTCCCTCCCGCTGCGGCTCAGCCCTCCCTGTGTTGGTGCCAGCCGTGCCCGCCGCCTGCCAGGTGCCGTCGCGGGGCTCTGGACATTGGCCGTCCCCCCCCGTGCCGGCGGCGAGGCCGGGCCGTGCTGTGCTGTGCTGTGCAGGAGAGGCACGGCTGCCACGCTGTCTCCCACAGCCGTCCTCGCTCCTGGCCGGCCTCATTGGGAGGGTGACCCGGTTCCCTCATGGCTGGCGTCGCGCCGTGCCGGTGCCGCCGGAGCCGGCTCCCCCTCCACCCGCTGCCCACGGGGCTGCCGGCTGGGCTCACAGCCAAGCGCGTGGCACGGACGAGAGGGCGCTGCCGGGTCCCCGGGCGCGCTGGTGGCAGCAGCAAGGTCACGCCGCGGCGCAAACGCCGCCGATCAGAGCTGCCCGTGGGGACCGCGGAGCAGCACGGAGGTGACCCCTGCACTCGGGGTCAGCGGGCTCGGCGTGCGTCAGCCCCGAGCGGCTTAATCCCAGCCGGGCAGGGGGAGGAGCGCGGGGGGCCGGCGGATTCCTGACCCACAACCCAGCCTGGCATCTTCGCAGCGCCGTGGCCACCTCCCGGCGTAACCGGATAGGGCTGAGTGGTGCCGCCCTGGCACTGGGAGGGTGAGGAGAAATAATGGGAACAGGCAGCGGGAAACGTAAAGGAAAAAAAAAAATAAATTGCTTTTGTCTTCAGAAAGCAAGCAGCCGTTTGGACTGGTTCTTCCCCCCTGAAATAGCTTTTCCTGTCACCCAAAAGGAGACAGAATACTTTGTAGGACATTATTTCAGAGGTTTTTAATTTTGGGTTTGGTTTTTTTTATTCTATTTTTTTTTTATTTTTATTTTTTATTTTTACAGTAATCATGTGACAAAGCTTGAAATGCTTGTGACTGACCTGACATGTGGGAAAATAAATAAAAAATAAATCCTTTCCAGGGTTTGCCAGCAGGATTCCCCAGTTCCTAAATATATAGCTCAGCCTGTGCCTGCTGTCGTTCCCAGTCACTCCTGCAGCACCACAGGAAATGCAGTGTAGGGACACTCAGTGCTGGGTTTTGCTGCAGCTGGAAAGCCACAGGTGAAGGTGTGAGGTGCAGGGAGCTTTGTGATGCTTTCCTCACAGAAGTTATCTGTTTGGGACAGGTTTAACTGGAAGCAGCTGCTGCCGCAGGGAGCCCCACAGCAGACTGGAGGAATGCCATGGGATCGTGAGTCCCTTCAGGTGAAGGCTCAAAACAGAGTATTTTACTGGGATAGTCTCTGGTAATGCTGTTCATTCCCTTCACTGGAACTGCTGAGTGTGCCAGGGCCATGGAGATGCTCTGGGACATGCCCTGTAAGGGGAGCTTCTTCCATCCCTGTGCCGTGGGAGAAGTTTCAGCCAGCTCAGGCTGCTGGACAACTCAACAGGCTGGACATGAGAGGAACTTCAGTGACTGTAACACTGCCCACTGCCCCAGGTGGGTTGGAGCACCCCTCTGCTTCCTGATGAAGAGCTCATCCTGGCCCTCAGACAGCTGAAGAGTCGAGTAATGGCACTTCATGGGGTTTTGGACGTATGTCCACCGGGAAACGGGCTGGGTCTGACTGTGCCATGTCACACGGGCTGCACATTAAAGAGCAGCACATCCAAATGAGATTGATCTTGTCACCCCCCAAGATGTCCCCTGCCCCCCTCCGCCCCGTGCACAGAAGCAGCTGTTTGGTTGTTTAAGATTTAAAATCACCTACCACTGAGATGCTTTTCCGTAATGAGGCACAATTGGGAAGAAGCTAATCAACGTGTTTCTTAATATAAGAGAAGGGAGAGGCTTGAAGGGAGCACAAAGTGATTCCTCACATTAGATGCTCTCCTTGCTTTCCTCATCCTATCTGCTAATTCTTCCATGTTTCAAAATTATTCTTTGCTCCTGCTTCTCTTTTAGCACAAAATCAGATTCTGATACAAATGGAGCAAGATGGGAATGGGTTTATTTCTTTGCTATTTTAGTAAAGTCATCCACATTACTTCTGACCACAGTTTCTCATAAGAGTATATTAAAAAGAAAAAAAAAAAAAAAGAGTGGACTTGTAGGTGCTTTGAAAAAGTTGAAACTTTGCCCAAGTTTCAGGTTCTAAAGGATTGATGGGTCCTGCTGGGCCATGACACCACTGCTCATTGCACAGCTTGTCTTCTCTTATCGGGTGTGAAGAGTCAGCTGGGAAAGAGCAGATCTGCAGGCCCATGAGGAAGAATTAAACATCCCAGACAGATGTCGGCTCAGGTCTGTGCAGTTTCAGCTGAAGCTTTCCAGGCTGGTTTTGACCCGTTCCATTTCATGAAGAAAACTGTAGAACTGGGGCAAAGTTAACTCTGCAGAAAAAAAGAGGCATCAAGTCTTAGATTTCAGGTTACGCTTCCAACATTAGCAAAGCTGTTTTGGTGCTACCATGGAGCAACTCATGTTCACCTAAGCTGGGCAGGATTAGTTACTGTGATTCCCAGCAGCTGGCTCCTTATGCTAGCCAGGCTGCCAGGGGGGCCAGGCTGGGATCCCCACCCCCAGGATGGGATCTCCCAACAGCACTCCATGCTTGGGAATCATTTATTTTCCTCCTCTGCCCTGCTGCTCTGACTGCTCTTCACTGCTCTGTGGCAGATCTGTGTTTACTGAGGCACAGATGTGAAGGTGCCCAAAAGTCCATGTTCCTAAACATTTTCGGAGTGCCTGTGGCAGGGAGAGAGACTGGGACAGGAGCAGCCACAGTGATGGAGAGGCTGAGGCAGGAGTAACCACAGCGATGCTCTTGCAGTGACCCCACCCTGGTTCTGCCCTCAGCTTCCCCCAGCCCCAGCAACACAGACTCCCCGAGCCCCAAATTGTTAAGTGTTTCTCTAGAACAGCTTTCCCGTCCTTCCCTATTGTCCAGGACTGTTAACTCACCAACATACACACTTTCCAGTTGGCTCCCTTTTTTAATCACCAGCTTCAGCTTGGGGAAAGGAAAAGCAAAAGCATTTTAGTTCAGAGACCTGTATCTGAGCACTAGGAGACGACAGCAGAGCAGGAGTCTGCTGTGACTTTGACTGCTGCACAGCCCACACATCTTTGACAGGCTTTTCAAGACATGTCACTGTAGGAACAGATACCCTGGGCATTGGGAAGATCTCTGGAAGTCCTTGATCCCACCTTTCCTCCCTCCCCAAGATGGTTGACCTTTGCTAAACTGAGCTTTATGAACAGCTTTTCAGAATGGGCCACGTTCCTGTGATACCTCATGTCTTCAGAGGAGAAACAAACAGCAGCGTGTCTGCTCTTTGCTGGCAGCAGCACTTGGAGGCTGAAGACGCAGTCACAGAGCCCATTCCTATGAAACCCAGCTTCCCTCTTCCCCCTCACAGCCAGTACTTCCCACATGCCTGGCTGGAGCTTGTTCCTCAACTGCCCTACAAGCTGAACTCTGTGATGTGGGAGATTTACCTGTAAGAAGATACTTCCCACTTTTTCCAGCTCACTGCTCCCAGCAGTCACTGTGAGTCAGAAAGAAGGCAGATAATCTGTTAGTTAAGAGATGAAATAAAACATTATTTAGCCAAGAGCTGCTGCTGGGTTTCCCAACCTCTCCAGTTTATGTTACCTCCAAACTTCCACTCCATATCTATCAGCTGGTTAATCATCAGTGTCTGACCCACAGCCAGGCGTGTTAGGGTGGGGGAATTCACCTTCCACTACAACAGCAAAAGACACACCAGCAATTAATTCAGAAAGGCCTGTGTTTGTACCTGAAACTTCAACAAGAGTCAGTATGAAGGCAGAAGACGGCAGAAGCCCAGAGTAAAGAGAGAACTAATGTGGCCAGGAGGGCTTTCAGAGGTGTTTGAGTCCTGCTAGGATTTCCATCTGCCCTGTCACTTCTGTAAATGAAACTCACTGGTTTTGTTTTAGCACTGGTTCAGTGTAATAATATCTGTGCAAAAAGCCATGTGTTCATGTAACTGCATGACCTCAGGGCTCAAAGCATGGGAAACACAAAAACATCACATGAAAGCCACACAGCAGTGTAGGAACTGTGACACTGATGGGGGAGAGGCCCTGGCAAACCAGAGGTATCATCAGACAAACTGCTCCTTATTAGTTCTCTAAGGATCTTCAGTTCAAAATCCCAAGCTGGTTTTGAAGAAAATACCCAAAGTGCTGACGCAACTCAGGAGCACAGTGGGGTTTTATGAGGTCCCAGTCACAGAACTGACATTTTGTTAGCTTAGAAACAAGCAAAAATACATGAATACCTGTTCTGCAAAATAACTGGCTTTCTCTTCACTGAGGCCTGTGGGGGGAAACCATATGAGATTACTATATATGATAAATATTAATTATCGTTTATTTAGTGGGAAATCACATGACCTACCTAGAGCAATAAAATCTGCTCTGACTTGTTCAGAAGACAAATTCCTCTTCAGGGCACCTGAATAAATACCACAAAGAAGAAAAAAAAAATCACTTTTTAATGAGTAAAACCAATTTTTACTGAGTCAAATAGAGGCAGGGACGGGACCCGACGATGGAAAAACCTCTGTTTCTGAGCTGTTTTGAAGCAAACCGCAGCTCCTCGGAGATCAGAAACCCAGTCCTGCCTGCCGGTATCCCTGCAGATGCCCGGTGCTTTAAAAGTCCGGGCTCTGGGAGTGCCTGGGAGAGGGCGAGATCCCATTGCAGGTATCCATGGGAACGGCGGCAGCGGTTATGTTTTGAAGCTGCTGCTTTCTCTCCTGTAGCCGCTTTGCTTGTTAAAGGAGAACTGTTAAGGCCGGCGGGCTGCTAATTTGACCTACCTGCTGTGTTTGGGATGATGGGTGTGAACGTGTGCATATAACACTTTCCCCCGCTGCGCCTTCCCCCTTTGTTCTGGGGCCCAGGCAGCACAGGGACCTTTACAAGGATTCTGCTCTCTGAAGCCAAGAGCAGGAATCTCATAAATTCAAGGAGACTGCCAGCCCCACGTGGCTTTTCTGCTGTGTAGCACGGAGGCAAAGTTATCTGCTGTGATCTGTTCTGATACCGTCCGTGGCATCCCACAGCTGAGGAAAAGTTACAAGGGGATTGAAGCCAGAGCACGCACACAGGAACGGCAAGATGAGGGCACCAAGGCCTGAATCAGGATGGGGAAAAAATGTGAACTCCGCATTAAATCCCCACAAGGTGGTTGCAGGAAAGAAAATTATTGCTACTCCTGGATAGGAAAAGTGGCTTGAAGCAGTAGAATAAGTTTAAAACAAATTCAGTAAAGAGTTGTGCTCAGCATCAGGGCTGTGAAGGAAGCTACAGGGAACCCAGGACTGAAGGGTAATAGCAAGGGACTATTAATAACAGGAAGGATCAATGGGATGAATGTGCCGTGGAGTGTTTGATGCATTATCGTGTCAAACGGCAGCCACAACATCACAGTAATCCTATAAATTGCTGGAGTCTGGGGTATTCCAGCGGAATCCCCCCGAACCTCTTCGTCACTGTTTATGAACGAGAAAGAGCTGGGCACGGTGTTTCTCTAGAACAAGACTGCAAGGTCAGCTGTCTCCTTCACATGGCCTAGAACTGCACCAGTCCCCAGCCCGCTCCAAACGGGTGTGCTCTGTCTTATTTGTCTCCAACAGCGCTTGTCCTTGGAGGAATTACAGCACTGGGTCACTTGGGTGGAAGTTCCTGCAGAGACTCGGTGCCAACACGAGGCTGCCCTGGTCTGGCAAAAGGGATTTGCAGGTGCTGCTTAAACCAAGCACTGTCACAGTGTTGTGCTGCATTTAATGCACAGATATTTAAGGGAGTTTACTTAAGCCCCTGAAATGTGCATGCAGGCAGGGTATAAAGAATACAAAGAGTCACCAAACAGGGGAACTTTTGATTCTTAAGTGCTAAGCACTGTATTAGCTACCATTAACACTTATTGTGCAAACCAAGCCCTGCGGGAATGGCTGGGACAGTTTGGCCCCAGGGCAGCATATGCAAATACATCACTTACCGTTGGGTACCAGAAGAATACTTTTGACAATGTTTTTCAGGGGGCCCAAGCTGATTTTATTCATGGTGGCGAAGTCTGAGAGCTGAGTCAGAAATCTTTCTACCTGCTCAAGAGGAAGAGCAGTTAGGAAATCTTTTCTCTGTTTCTGACCAGAGCTGCACTCACACATCTCTCTAGTTCTGCCTTACCTCCTTGGGCTCTGTCAGAAAGCGGAAAAGCACTTCAGTCAGCGCTGAGAATTGCTGTGAAGAAACAGGACAGTGTTAGACTCCGATATCAGCACCTCACCATCCCACCAGCACCACGATGAGGTGGTGATGTACCCCACTGACCCAGCTCCACCCACCTCCAGCACATTGGTCCCAGAGCTGGACCTGTGCTGGTGCCCTGTCCTTGGCATTTTGTGATGCCTGTGGATGGGACTTGCTCAGGATACTTTTCAGAGCATCTCAAGGGGTCTGTGCAGCTCGTAGCTGGCACTGGACAGGGCTTTTGTGACTCGTGGCTAATCGGAAGCTGCTGTTCTATCTTGTGCAATCCAAAAACTGCTGAGTGGGAAAAGTTGTGAACATCCAGTCTCATGTTTCACAAACCCCATGGGGTAACAAGACTAACCTGGGAAAGTAGGAGAACTGGTTAAGGGTCTAGTTGCTGCTCTCAGCGTTCTGGGTGAGCAGCTGGCAGGCAGGGATGGAGAGGCTGCCCGAGTGGCAGAGCACTACCAGCACCTTCCGCTGCTGGCACCAGCACCAGCGCTGGCTGCAGCCTTCTGGGTATGGCCAAAAGTGGTATTGGTTGCTTTGCGGCTGCAGACTCTGCCCTGCCCTCGGCCACATAACAGAGATGGCACTGGGCTGCTACCAGGCTGATATCCTCAGTCCTGGCTAGCTGGGTTGGAAAAGCCTCTGCATTTCCACTAACTTCAGTCCGAGCTGCACACCGGTGCATCGGTGACCTGGAGGCAGCTGGTACCAATGACCAGGACCGTTCAGCTTGAGGCAGGAAGTGCAGGGTGGGAATCGGATGGGAATCACAACCCGAACAGTGCGTGGTCCCACCACAAGCCCCAGTGCTTGACAGGACCCCACTGCCCACCAGGCACGATCTGAGCCCTCCACCAGGAACTCCACCAGCGTCCCCCCGTCCTGGGGGATCAGGCAGAGACGCTGGTGGAGGTTTGTAGAATCATGGAATCCTAATCTGGGATTCCATGATTGTACAAACATCCTTCAAACAGCTCCGGCGTGCGCGGGGCTGGCCCGGCTGGATCGGGGCTGTACCGCCGGGCACGGGGCCACGGGGCCCGCCCCGCTTCGGGCACCGGGCCCAGCAGGGACCCGGCACGTGGACCTGGAGACCCGGTGGGACCAGCACACCCGGGACTGCTCCGGGGCTGCGCTGCCGGCCGGGTCCAGCTCCCGGTGCCGGCCGGGTCCAGCTGCCGGTGCCGGCCC
>WAAG01031200.1:31972-51426 GCA_013390105.1 Tichodroma muraria
GGCTGCGGGGCGGGGGGTGGTTCGGGGGGGCCGGGGTCCCCCTGCCCGGCTCGGTCGTCCCGGGCAGCGCCGCCTCCAGGCCGGGGGCACCGCGGGGAGCTGCCGGGGGTACCGGGACACGGTGGCGCTGCTGCCCCGGGCAGAACACCTTTGTTTTCGGTTCTCAGTCGGGGGTCTGACAGCGCATCTTCCCTCTTTCTTGGCAGGAAAAGAGATTCCCGGCGGCGCCTCGGGCGCGAAGCCTCCTCGGGGTCGATCCGGAGGGACGGGCTGGCTGCAGCAGGTATCGACTGGAGGGGCTGTGCTGGCATCCGCCTCCTGCCGAGCCCGCGGGGAGCCTCCGGGGAGAAGAGATCATCGGAGGAGGAGGAATGAAATCTTCGGAGTGGCCCTAGCGAGCCCGCGGGGAGCCTCCGGGGAGAAGAGATCATCGGAGGAGGAGGAATGAAATCTTCGGAGTGGCCCTAGCGTGGGGCACAAGTCCCGGGAAGCTAGGAGAGGGGTCCTGGGGCAAGAGGTGGTCCTGCACCGACCTCCCTCGGAAGGGGAGGGGGCAAGGAGTGGGTGGCTGCAGTGTGCTGCCCTGAGCAGTACTGGTACTCTCCTTTCCTGCCTCAGTTTCCAGTTTCGTAATTTTCAATCAACTGAGGAGGAGTGAGACCGGGTATCCCAGTCCCCCCTCTGGGGCTGCACGGGGCTGGACGGGCGGCCATGGGGACAGCGAGGTGTCATTGTCATCTTTACCTCCTCTTGTTCAGGGGGAGAATGAAGCGGTGACTCCGGACTGAAGACTCGCCACCGCTGAGAGGGACTCACCTGTGCGCCAGAGCCCCCAGGGCCCCCAAAGCCTCCAGCCCTGCCCACAGCCCCCAGCTACTGCCCACCGGCAGCCCCTGCCCCACGCCGGGGGGCTCGGCCCGGCGGGATCCCACCGGGATGAACATGGTAAAGAGCCCGGAGCAGCTGGAGCAGCGGTTGGCGGGGATGGTGGCTGTCCGGGAGACGTCTCCAGCCTGGTCTGCACTGGGAGAGGAGGGGCCGGTTTGTGTTTTGTTTCTTTAACCCAGCTTTGCTGAGAGGCAGCGGGGAGAGCCGGGGTGGGCGCCGAGGGCTGCGGGGGGAGTGGAGCCGGGCAGGAGGAAACCGGGGGAAATGGAGGGAAGTGCAGGAGCGGGAGAGCAGAGGCCAGGCACAGGAAGCGGGCAGGGGGAGCCTGCCCTTCGCCCCCTGCCCTTCCCAACGAGCACATCTGCGAAATCGGCGCCTTTCTTACGGAACTGCCAACCCAGCAACTCCTTTCTTCCCAGGATTAGAGGGAAGCGTTCGGTTTGGGGAGACTTAAAGGCCATTATTGTGCACCACAGCCCAGAGCCAGCCCGGCCATTAGGGTCCTTTATTTCTTTTTGTTATTGAAACAGGGCTTGGGCGATGGTTCCATCCCAGCCGTGGGTAAAGCTTCCCTCCAGCCTTTTGATATGCATGCCCCTGTCTGGAGGCAAAGTCCGAAACCTCCCCACCTCCTGGGGACATACACCTGATAACAGGGCGGCCTGTTTTCCTAGCAAGGAAAAATGAAACCAGCCTGGGCCAAGCCGGAGTAGCAGCCCCGGGAACAGGGGCAGGGGTCCAGTCCAGAGCATGGCCCGGCCAGGTGAGCCCTGCCCAGCCTGCCCTCTCTGCCAGGTGAGCCCAGCCATCCTGCCTGCTCTGCCCGCTCCAGCGTGGCCGGCAGTCATGGTCAGGCAGGGACCAGAATTCTCTCTAAGCAGTTAATACTGTGGCATGGTCTTTAACCAGTTTGGCAAATCTTAAAGAAACTGGTATTGCAAAATGAGGGCGGGCTGTGGAGTCAGCGGGTTCATTGTCTTCTCGGTGGGATTTGGCTGCAGGGCACGTCCTGGTCACCAGGCAGTGCCGGCTCTGCCGCTGGTGCCGGGCTCTTGGGGAGCGTTCAGAGCTTTCGGCAATGGAGTTGGAATTCCGCATTATTTGCCTCCTCATGGATTCTCCTCTGGAGTGCACGACTGTGGAGCACCCGGTGTGTTTGCAGGGCGCTGGGCAATGCAAACACTGCAGGGTTGTCTCCTGTGAGCCAGCACATGTGAGGGCAGTGCTCTGTTACTTATTATTAATGCCCTGAGTGCACATGTTGGTGTGTTTCTGCGAGGGGAGGCGAGGACAAAGAACCAAGCCTTCCTCCCAGGCAGGAGGGGGTGACTCGCAAGGATGTGTCTACTGTGGTGGACCCTGGGTGGTCGGTGGGCAGCAGGATGGGCTCATGTGGCTTCAACACTTGATGCAAACAGCAGGAAAAGGGATGGGAATTGCAGTCCTGCTGCATAGGTGTAGGATTTTGGGAGAGGGACTTTTAATGAGCAGTTGGTGCTGTGGTGTGCTGTTCCCTTTCCCATCAGAGGATGGTGATGGGATGTTCTCGAGTGATCCTGGGAAGTGCAGCTGCAGAAGGGCAAGGACCAAGCAGGGAGGCCGATGTGCCTGCACTCACAGCAGGGCCTGTGGCCTGTGCCATGGACCCACAGAGCCGTGATCTGTGGGTCTCTGCTCTGCCAGAAAGCAGTTCCTTCCAAAGGGATAACCCTTTTTTCCCCCACTTTATAACTGTAATAAAGGCCATGTGGGAGCTCTCTAAGCACGTGGCAAAGCTGAGCTTGGGGCATCAGTTGTGTTCGGTCCTGGCTTTGTCACTGGGGAGACCTGGCCTCTGTGTCACCTTAGGCCCTTCACATCCCCAGTGCTAGGCTGACAGGACGCCCTTGCCTGGTGTGCTGGACATGAGGCAAGTCCTGGGGCTGAGAAAGGAAAAGACATTTTGAAGTGCAAGTTCGAACTTCCTGGACTCTGGTTCCTGACGAAGGAATGAAAAGGTCGTCTGAGGGTCCCAGTGGAGTTTCGTGGGTGCAGATGTTTAGGAAGGCTGGGAGATATCCTTGCCTGCTTCTGTCCTCCCTGAATCTTACCTGCCTCATGCAGCTCCATCTCCTTGTTCCCTCTGGTTCAGATCACCCTCATGCTGGAAGATCAGCATGTCTAACACCTCCCTGTAGGGATTCCCAAGGGAGATTCACTTTTTTTGGTGAGTTTTGCTGGTTTTGGTGGCAGTATTGCTGCCAGTCATGGCTGCTGCTGCTCTGCAGCATTGTGGGTTAGGGAGGGGGAGCAGACCAGAATGAGCTGACCCTGACCTGGCTGTGCTGTGCCGTGGTGGATTGCTGCATCCTGGAGCATCTGGGGCCATGTGGGACCATCCGCCTGGGCCGGGGGCAGGCGGCGAGTCTGGGCAGCTCCCAGGAATTGTTTGCTGGGTCTGGGAGCAGATGTGCTTCAGCAGAGGGATTTCTGCACACGCAGCTGTGGGGGGTTATGCAGTGTCTGGTGCCATTCCTCTCCTTCCTCTGTCGAGGGGGGAGGCAGTATGTGCACCGACCTCTCTGCCTGTGGAGGTGGGCGCTGGACACCTGTTTTCCTTTGTGTCTGAGTGTTACCAGGTTTTTAACTCTGCTCTCTCTGCATTTGAAACATCAAACTCCAACTGGTCTTTGTTTGTCAGAGGTGCTGACAGATGATTTCAAAGCAGAAATCTCAATTGTTAGGCCAGTGGTTGGAGGCGATGCAGAATGAGAGTGACACAGAAGGGGGCGGTGGGCTGGAGCTGGGGTCTCTCTGGGGCTGAGGAAGGTGTTGCTTTGGCTTCCTAACAAGGCTGTAGGTGGGCAAAGCCCTGCCAGCTCCTCAGCTCTTGAGCTACGTGCTGCTGAAATGACTGTGCTGCTGAAGAGGCAAGTTGCAGCACAGACCCGTAGCCCGGCAGTGAGGCAGCATAGTTCATGATGGCGTCCCGGTGCCTCTGGGAGAGCTGGGAGCTTCCACTTCAGAAAACAGGAGCCAGGGAGGGCACCCAAGGGAAGGCAGCAAGCAAGGCGAGCCCCAGCTCTGCAGGGGGACACCAGGGCGGGGGATGCCAGGATGCACAGCCCCTTGCTCTGCCCCTTCACCCTGGGGCGGGGTGGCTGAGGCCAAGACCAGGGGCAGGAGGAGTTTTCTCCCTTCCGGAGAGTTTAATGCAGGCTCCAGGACTTTGCCCCCCCCGTGGCGGGCTGCCTGCCTGTCCTACTGCTGCGGGAACAGCCCACCCACCTCTGGGCGTGCTGGGCAGCTGGAATACAGGGAGGCTGGTGCCCCAGGGGTGGGCTGTCCCCAGGGGTGGGCTGTCCCCTGGCTTCTACAGGGTGGCCAGGAAGTGCAACTCCCCTCCAGACAGGGTCTGTCAGAGCTAGCTGGGGCTCCACAGCTCTGAGCCAGCATACAGATGTTGGGGGAAAACCTGGTGTTCCCTAAGGATAAGTGGGTTACATCTGGGGCCTCTTTTAGACAGAGCTGGTTGGTCTTTAGGGCTACCACATTTGTGTGGCGGTCATGTGCAAGTTTATTTCCCAGGAAATGGGAAATAAGCTGCAACTTTATTTTGTAACTTTCTTGTAGGGCAATTTTTTGTTGCCCTTTACATGCATCTCCAGTCAGACCCCTCTGCTAAGGGCATGAAGTTAAAGCTGGCTCAAGGACCTCACTCTGTCTGTTTTGCCCTCCCTGGGGCTTCTTGCACAGCTGAATTTCCTTTCCATTCTGGCTTGTACAGGCAACCAAGAAAAAGGACAAGAGCCACAGGCAGGATGAGGCGGACTGTAGGGCAAAGCTGATCCTCATCAACGGGGACAATGCACCTGGCGTTGTACTGGAGGCGAAGGGGAAGCCCAGCACTCCAGGTGAGGGTCACCACACTGTGCCCAGAGTGCTCCCAGGATGTGTAAGGATGCAATTCCTGGGCTGGGGATCTCACAGCCTCTGTCCCAGGGCCTTGCTGGGGGATGAAGTGCTTTAGCTGTGGCCAGAGTCCCTCCATGCCCCACTGGATTTCTATGATCCAGTAGCACATCCAGGCCATGGTATGGTTGTGGAAATGGGTGCCATACTGGGATGCTGACCCTGCCTCTCCATAGTTAAACCCACATGGAGTGAGGGAAGCAGGAGAACCCCTCCAGCCTGACGGGTGCCACTGACCTGAGGGGCTGCATCGCTGCTCCTGGGATTCTCCACTCAGGGTTCCCAAATCCCACCTCTTGGGTTCACAAGGTCCTGCTTTAAATGACCTGGTGACAAGCCCTGAAGAGCTGGCATGTGGCCTCCTTGTGCCTCCGAGCTTTCAGGAGCAAAGGAGTAGAGAAGAATGTCCCCATGCTTGCTGCTAACCCCTCCAGTTTTAGGGACAGGTGAGTGATCTGGGGCTGTGGTGCCACAATGGGGAGCCCTGGGGACACCACTTGTCTCTACTTTCCGCCACGTTTCTTCGAGATGAGGTTTTGGTGTCTCCAAATGGTGCTGTGGGTGCAGTGGGAGGCTGGGGCATGCAGGGACAAAGCCAGGTGGGCTTGCAGAGCCTGAGGCTGCTCTGTCTTGTCTCTGCACAGATTCCAGGGGCCTGGGGCTGCTGCCCCTGAAGAAGAAGGACAGCAATGGAGACCTCTCCAAGGAGGACCTGGCCTGGCCTCTCGATCTGACATCAGTGCAGAAGGTAAGTGAACCCCTAGAGTGCTTTTAAGGGGCTGTCTGTGGGGAGCATCTGGTGCCAGGATCCCCATCTCTTTCCCTCTGGGCTTCTCTTGTGCTCAGTGCCAGAGGAACAGTCCGGTGATGGATGCAATACTCGCCAGTGTAATATTTAAATTTTCAAGTTCCTGTTTCTCATGATACCACAGCAGTAGGAGGGGATGGTGTGGGGTGCAGCGATGCCCATTACATGGTGCAGCAGCCTAATAATTCTTATGCTGGCATTTTCTTTAAAGTCTTGGCTGTATTGATGGAATGAAGCATCTTGTGCCGCCCAGTGTTGGAGTGCGCTGCTTTTAGCTGCTGTGGGGCTGAACCCCAATTTCACCCACCCTCTTTTGTTGACTAGGTTGACAAAACTCCAGAGTCTGGAAGCAGTTTTGCCTTCTGGTTTTATTGTTTTGAGCTAGAATTAAAACCCAAGGTTGGAGATCTGCCTGAGATGAGGCAGCTTCCAAAAGAAAGAGCCATAAATCCAGTGGGTGAAAATTCAGCTTTCCCATTATGTTTAGTTTGGGGGCTCCTCACTGCAAAATCTCATTTAGTTTCGAACCTCTGTTATGCTGGGTGCAGGAAACAAGTCCATGCTGGACTGTAACTGTGAGCACCAGGTAAAGGCTGCCCTGGGTGCTGCTGCAGGGCTGGCTGTGGGAAAGACCACCCACGGGAATGAGAGCATCCAGCGTGTGTAAGTGGGTCCATGCCTGGGACGGGTGCTCTGCCGTGGTCTGTGATTCCCCTGGCATCCCAGTCCTCCCAGCTGGGGCTCCTGCTCTCTCTGTCATGCTGGGTGCAGAGGGCTGCAGCAATGAGGCTCCTGAGCCTTGCAGAGGTACTGTGGAGCAGAAAGTTGCCCAAAGGGGCTCAGCACAAGGTGCTTCCAGCATCCATCTGCCTCCTCTCACCTTCCCCAGGGCACTGCCCGTGGTGCTCAGCCCCATGAGGCACAGTCTGTACGTGTCCCCATGTCAGGAGGGCACCCATGCCGTGGCACCCCTCTGTTTTGGTAGCAGGTGCAACCCTGGGGCAGTGCTGGGTGGGAGAGCAGCGTCAGGCAGAAGCCCACCCTCCACCTCATGTTCCAGGCAGGGCGGACCCGGCACAAGATGCGGATCAAGGAGCCACCACGCAGTGTGGAGACTGTCAGGGACCTGCCAACTCCCGTGCGGGTGAGGGTCTGGCAGGGCCAGGGCTTCCCTGGGGCTTCCCTGGGGCTCCAGAGACCTGCACTGCTGCTGTGCCCTTGTGTCAACAGGCACTTGTGTCAAGTGTCTTCAGAGATGGTGCAGCCTCCCTGTGCCTCAGTTTCCCCTGCGAAGGGGGTGTGTTTGTGCTGTATTTTGCCCCTGCTATGAACTTGGGTGTGTTGAGCACCCTGGGGTGGATTTGGGACAGGAAGATGGGAGGGGGCAGTGGTGCACCATTTGCTCTGGGTCCGGCAGGTAAAAGCAGAGCAGTTCTCCTGCAGGTGCCCCCATTAAGGACTCCTCTCTGTTCATGGCTGCAGTGGTGCCCTCACTCCCTGACTCCCCCTCTCTGATCCTGACTGCAGGGCTGGGGGAAGACACAGGGCTGGGTGTGATGTGGGGAATGGGGGGTGATGTGGGGCAGGTTTCTGCTGCCCCTGTCCCTCTCCCTGCTGCACTCATGCTTCTCTGCCTCCGCCATGCAGAACTCCAGGCGTCGTTCAGCTGTGTCCACACCTGTGACCATCGACCTGACTGAGGAGGACTCCCAGGACTCATCCCAGAGCAGCAGCACACTCTCTGGTAGCAGCTCCCAGGAGGGGCAGAACGGCTCTGCCGAGCTGTGTGCCGAGGACTCAGAGAGCAGAGACATGGGCATGGCACTGGAGTACCAGGTACAGAGGGGCTGAACTCCGCTCCTGCACCCAGGATGGTGTGGGGCAAGGATGAACCTCTGTGACCTGTCCCAAAACAAACTGGAAACCTCAGTGCTGCTTCTCCTGCCCACGCTCCCCAGCAATGCCTGGGGTGTGATGGTGCCGGGCTGTCTCCATCCATCAGACTTTGGTGCTTTGGGGACCAGCCCCGCCAAGCTGCCACTGGTGCCGCACATGGGCCCCCCGAGACACGCATGCGTGTGCCGTGCCCTGCTGAGACAGGCAGTTGCATGTGCAGGAAACATTTCTGTCAGGGATGCTGAAGAAAAGAAAAGTGAAGCTGCTGGGGCTGCAGAGCGGGATTCGTGCCTGCGGGCCGCAGGGCAGGGCCCCAGACTTGCAGGAATTGGGCAATTGTATCTTGCTGCATAATTAAGTACCTAATTGCAGAACAAAGCTGGGAAGGAGGGCTCTGCAGGCAGAGAGGTGCCTTGCTGTGCACAGCACCCAGCATGGCCTGCGACAGGTCACACCAAAATTCTTGGCTCTTCTTTTTCTTCTCTGTTTTCGCTCTGCCACATTTCCTGCTCTCCCCAGTAGGAACAAGAGGAGGGTGGGTGTCCTCTCCCTGGGGTGCAGCCACACAACACAGGCTGAGCTGTGAGCCCTGTGAAGGGGCTGCCCTGTGCCGAGGAGGAGAGGGCACCCAGGGAACAACCTTGGTGCAAGGCTTCCCTGTGTTTGCAGAGACCCTGTGAGGGCAGGCAGGAGTGGACATGCACAGGGCTCGGTGCCAGGTGGGCTGTGCAGGACGGAGCATGCACCACACTGTGTGCCAGGCACGGGCTCAGCGTGGGGCTGGCACACACAGGCTTCCCCACCAAGCTTCGGCATGGATCAGGGCAGGGATCCAGTGCTGCTGGGGGAGAATGGCTGTCCCCTGTGCTTGAGGGAGGGGTTGCAGTTTTTGTAGAGCACTGCACAGAGGTTCCACGTGCGTGACACTCATGGCGACACACCAGGGCTGTCCCCTGTGCCCCAGGGCTCTCCTGCACAGCTGCCCAGACAAAATGGGGAGTTTGTACTTTTGGCTGATATGTTGTGTTGTGCTTTCAGGATGGGAAGGAATTTGGAATTGGGGAGCTCGTCTGGGGAAAGATCAAAGGTTTTTCCTGGTGGCCTGCAATCGTGGTCTCCCACAGAGCCACGGCCAAGCGCCAGGCAGTCTCGGGCATGCGGTGGGTGCAGTGGTTTGGAGACGGGAAGTTCTCCGAGGTAAGCATGCTGCCCAGCCCAAAACACTTCCCTGTATGTTTCTGCCCCACTCCTGAGGCTGGCTGTGGGCTGTATGTGTGCCTGCAGCCTCCCAGGCCTCCCCTCCCAGTGTTGAGCATAGCCAGGCCCCTGGCAGGTTCTCATGGCTCTGGTGTCTGTAACTAGGTAAGTTGGTGACAGCATCCAGACATGGAGACATCTGCCTGGCCACTTCAGAGGGTTTTGTCCATGCTCCAGAGCTTCCCCTGTCACTCCCTGCCTGGGGAGGGATGTCCTCTCAGACCCCATCACCCTCACAGAATCAGAGTATCCTGAGTTGGGAGGGACCCACAAGGATCTTAGAGTCACACTCCTTCCCCACACAGGACAATCCTAAAATCCCACTATATGCCCAAGAGTGTCATCCAAGCACTCCTTGATCTCTGTCAGGCTCATGCCATGACCACTTCCTGGGGAGTGTGTTCTAGTGCCCAGCCACGAACCTTTCCCTAACATCCAACCCCCCCATGCTGCAGGCAGGAGGGAGGAAGTGCCGTGCTGGTGTCATGCCAGCAGTGCCGGCAGAGGGTGCAACCCACCCGTCCTCATTGTGCTGCTGCTCTTGGCAAAGCTGCCACTGGGCTTCCTCGTGTGGCCACAGTGCTGGAGCCAGGGACTGCACGGTGCTGGGGGGATATGGCCAAGCAGGGCATTCCCATCTCACAGGTGAGATCTTGGCACTCTCTCCCAGGTTTCTGCAGACAAACTGGTGGGACTGATGGCCTTTAGGCAGCATTTCAATTCCTCCACGTTCAACAAGCTGGTGTCCTACCGCCGTGCCATTTACCATGCTCTGGAGGTAATCACCAGGGGTGGGTGGGTGAGGAGGTGCTAGCTGAACCAGCTGGGCTGGGGACAAGTGGGTGGGATGCAGTAAAACCCTCTTTTCACTGCTGAGATTATTTCCAAGTGCAGCTGTGGGCCCAGACTCTGCTTATCCTGAGGATTTAGGGGTAGCTGCTGCTGCTCCAGGGTCTCACTGCTCCAGAACCCCAGGCCAAGCTCCCTATGAGGGCTTGGATGTGGCAGTAGCAGGGTAGTGCCAGGCTGCCCAGAGGTGTCCCGGGTCAGTGGCGGATGCCCCTTTGAAGTCAGGGCTGGTGCTGAGCACCCATGAATCCAGTCCCCATCCAAGGGATGCATCACATGTCAGCCTATGGGGCTGCAGACCCACAGGCACCTCTTCTGCCTTTTCTTCCTGCCACTTGACAGGGAGCAGAATCTGGGCAGAGATGTGGCTGGGCTATCCCTGCTTCTGGCTCTGGGCTGGTGGAGGACAGATGGGCTCATTGCAGGGATGGAGGCACTGGAGTGTGGCCAAGGGCACACCCAGATCAAGAATCCATCAGCTGCCACTGTCCCGAGGCCACCAAGCTCTGTGTGTGTGTGTGTGTGTGTGTGTGTGTTTGTGTGTGTGTTGGGTGGGGAGGAGGCCTGGCAGGCTGTGGCTGCTCCCCTGACAGAGACCACCCTGTCCCCTGCTGCCCACCCTCATCAGGTTGCCCGGAGCCGGTCGGGGAAGACGTTTACAACTGGCCCCAGGGAGTCACTGGAGGAGCAGCTGAAGCCCATGGTTGACTGGGCAATCACAGGCTTCAAACCCCTGGGGCTCAAGGGACTGCGGCCACCCAAAGGCTCAGGTGAGGTGGTGGCATCAGCTGGTTGAGGGCTGGTGGGGGGCTTGCATGGGCAGTAGCCACTGGGGCCTGTCCCCGGCTGAGCCTGCTCACTCTGTGCTGTGGCAGTGCCAGTCCAGTCCCAAGATCATCCTGGGGCTTCTCACTGGAACCCCACAGTGGTAATGCAAAAAGCTGGAGCAAAGCACCCTCCAAGCCCCACGGAAATCAGGCCTGGCAGAGCCTTGTGCCATTTGTGGGGACCAGGGTGGCCAGGAAGGGTCCTGCTGTGGCTGGGGTGAGACCTGGCAGGGCTTGGCAGGAGGTGCCCAGGGATTGTCCTGTGGCTGGAGGCTTGTCCTTAAGGAGGTTCCTTTTCCTTGCAGAGAATGGGGTGCTGAGGAATGGGACAGAAGAGGTGGTGTCCCTTGAACAGTGTCCCCCCACAAAGAGGCTGAAGACCTACCCCTGCAACAACAGCAAGGAGCAGCGTGTGGAAGAGGATCAGACCCGAGGTAACCAACAGAGAGAGCTGGGGAGTGGCTTGACCTGGGCTGTGCACCCTGAGAGCACTGGGAAAGCATTCTGGCAAAGCACTTTGCTCTTCCCAGGAACCATGAGCCTGGTTTCTGGGAAAAAAAAAAAAGCTTTCTGAAAAGCTTTCGTGGTCTAGTGGTGCTCACTTGAGTCTTACAAGACACCAACTCAACTGTAAGACATGGGCTGGGCCCCACTAGTGGCTCAGCTTGGGGCATGACCATGTACTGCTACACTGAGCTCTAATCTCCATCAGTGGAAGGAAGTGGGTTTTGCACCAAAATCTCTCAGCAAAGCCAGAGCGGTTCTAATGTAAGAAATAAGGCACCTGTAAGCAGAGTGCATTTAGAGTTTGTAACATAAAGGAATGATAATGTCTTTCTTTCTTTTCAATTTTATAAAGAGCAAATGGTTTCCGAAGTTACGAACAACAGCGGGAAGCTGGAAGGTAAACGCTGGCCCTATCTCCCTTAGGAGGACTTGTGACGTGCTGGGGGTGCTCAGCAAGGGTCGTGGGTCCCTTTCAACTGCACCATGTAGGAGGGGGGAACGTGCTGTGAGTGCAGCGTGCTGAGGGGGGGACAGGGTGCTGAGCAGATCCTCCACGGGGAGCCACAGCTGCATCTGGGTGTGGTTCCAAGGGCAGGCCCCGTTTGGATGCAGTTCTGAGGGCAGGCTTTATCCAGACACGGCTCCAAGGCAAGGCTCCAGCCTCTGCAGCCTGTGGTGGGGTGTAAGGGGTCCCTGCCCTGGGTGCTCCCTGCGCTGGGTGAGTGCAGCTCTCTCTGTCCCACAGACAGCTGTTTGTCCTGCGGGAGGAGGAACCCGGCTACCTTCCACCCGCTGTTCAAGGGGGGCCTCTGCCAGACATGCAGGGTAAGTGCTGCTGTGCTGGGGCTGAGCAGGAGCCTGGGGCTAGAAGATGGGGCTGGGGTCCAGCCAGTGCTGCTGGGACAGAGGCTGGCTGTGTCAGGTCCTGGTCATGCTGTGTCCCCCACGGGGCTGTCCCTCTGCGTGCCCTCGCCACCTTGAAACACTGAGGATGTGCATCTCCAAAATCTCGGTGTCTACTGGGAATGGAGCAAAGCTGCGTTCTCCCCCCTCTGAGCACAGCTCCTGATCCTCTGTCCTCTGCTCCTGGATGTCCTTTTGCCAGGATAGATTTCTGGAGTACTTCTACATGTATGACGAAGATGGGTACCAGTCCTACTGCACCGTTTGCTGCGCAGGCAAGGAGCTGCTGCTCTGCAGCAACACCAGCTGCTGCAGGTGAGTCCCATGTCTCTGCTCCTTGGGCTGAGGGCGTGGCATCATTCCCAGGAAGCAGGGTCCTCCATGAGCCTGGGCAGGGGCTGTGCTTTTCCCCAGTTGGCTGCCATGCAGCATATCCCAGCACAGCCTACCTATCCTTACTGAGCCAAGTATCACCTGAATAAGCCTTGTGGAGGTTGGCAGGAGACTTACCCATGCCTTGGTCAGCAGCTTGTGTTAGCAGTCCTAAAAACCAGGGTACTGCCTGGAAAAATATCCTGTAAAATGGCGGGGGGCCCAGTGTATGACAGGGGAGACTCCAGGAGAAGCTGTGGTGACCCAAAGGGGTTGCTGGGGTGACAAGCACAAGTGTTGTGGTTTGGGCAGGTGCTTCTGTGTGGAGTGTCTGGAGGTGCTGGTGGGACGAGGGACATCGGCCAGAGTAAAAGAGCAGGAGCCCTGGAACTGCTACATGTGCCAGCTCCAGCAGAACCATGGCATGCTGCAGCGCCGGCAGGACTGGAATTCTCGCCTGCAGGACTTCTTCACCAGTGACAAGGGACAGGAATACGTAAGGGCTGTGGGCAGGGAGCTTGATGTGCTGGGATGTGGGGAAGAGAGTCACTGAGGGCAGGGTGAGCGACCTGGACTTCCTCTTTCCTCTGCCTTGGTCTTGTTCATCCACCCTTTCCAAGGGTGCCAGGCTCTTGGTCCTGCAGATGCTCTCCTGAAGGTGGAGGTGCTGCATTCAGAGCCTTATGGGACAATGCAACACTGCCAGGGCTAGGGCTTCATGGCTGTCTCCATTGCAGGCTGCACCCAAAATCTACCCAACAGTTCCTCCAGCGAAGAGGAGACCAATTCGAGTGCTCTCATTGTTTGATGGAGTGGCAACAGGTGAAGGCAGTAGGGGAGCACTGCTGGGCAGCTCTCTTAGCACTGGGCATTGGGGATGAATCATTCCATGGGCTCAAACCTGTCTCTAAAATCTTGGTGGGGAGGAGAGGATGAAAGCAAGGAGATCCCCATCAGAAGAGGGATGAGGGCAGGGTCTCCCTCTCCTGCTGGACAGGGCTGTGGAGGAGGGGAGGGATGGAGGGAGGGCGTGAAAGGGGAAGGGATGGAGGGGAGGGCATGTGTGGTCACCTCACAGGTCTTCCTGAGTGTGATCTGGGGTGGCTGGTTCCCTTGAGAAGCCAGAGCTGTGGGGACACCAGTAACCTGTACTCTGAAGTGCCTGAGGGCACCTGGTTTGGCTCAATTCACTCTGGCATTATGCTTTCTGGGAGCAAACCTGCCTGGAAGAATGGGTCAAATAAAAGTTTACTCACCCTGAAGTGCTGTTTGACTACACCCACCTAGGACATCCAGGATCGGCCACATCGAGCGGTGCTGACGAAGGAGACTCGGAGGCTAAAGAGAGCAGTGCGGCCTCAGACCTCTGTCCGTTGGCAGGGTACACGGTGCTGAAGGACTTGGGCATCCAAGTGGAGAAGTACATTGCCTCAGAGATCTGCGAGAACCCGATCGCTGTGAGCACCGTGCGGCCCGAGGGCAACATCACCTACGTGCACGATGTCAGGAACATAACCAAGAGAAATGTGAGCTCTGCTTCTGTGGGAGCCTGAGGGACACGGCCCCACGGGGGCATGGGTCCCACCCCACCAGCTCTGGCACAAGCTTGTGCCCTGCCCCACTGGGGAGGAGAGACCTGTTTCTGTGGCATCTCCTAACGCTCTGGATTGTCTGTTCTCTGTAGATTGAGGAGTGGGGTCCTTTTGACCTGGTGATTGGTGGGAGCCCCTGTGATGACGTCTCCCTTGTTAATCCAACCAGGAAGGCACTCTTTGGTAAGGCTGCTTTGCCTCTGCTGGGCTGCGTACCTTGGGATGTTCCTGGGACATGGAGCCACCTGACAGCCTGGGGAAGTGGCTCAGCCTCAGGCTGTATTGGTGATGGGCTGCCTCCCATACCCATCTTGGTGGGGAGGGCACCAGGTTCCCCAGCCCCACACCCCATGCCTCAGCTGGTCCCAACCTGCCGCTCGGTTTTTTCCTCGCAGAAGGAAGCGGGAGGCTGTTCTTCGAGTTCTACCACCTGCTCAACTACGCCCGTCCCAAGGCGGGCGAGGAGCGGCCCTTCTTCTGGATGTTTGAGAACGTGGTGGCCATGAGGCTCAACGACAAGAGGGACATTTCCCGGTTTCTGGAGGTAGGGATTGCTGACAGCTGTGGGAAAGGCATTGGAGCGGGTGACATTTGCTGGGCTGTGCAGGGTGTGAGGGTCTGGCTATGGTTTCCTGTGGCCCTGATGCTGGAAACCCCCCCTGCCTGGTGCACATGCCAAGGAATCAAGTTTAGTCTTGGCTCTGGATCCTCCCCTCTGGCTTTCATCAGGTCAAACCCCAGCACTAGTCCTCTGGGGGGAGGGGTTTTGCTAGCCTTGCAGAAAGCATCTGTTCCCAGCAATGCCTGTTATTTCTAGGGAGAGGGGGGGTCAGGGACAGGGAAGGAGTTTTAACTCTGTGGTAGCCAGGATGGGTTGCAAGTCAGCAGGGATCACTGGTGTGAAATCACCATTGAAGGCTGACAGTCCTGGTCCTGGTCCATGGGAACCAGCACTGAGCACCCTGTGATGGTCAATAGCTGTCAGCCATGGCCATGACCTGGAAGCTCATGTGGCCACCCAGGCTGTTCTCTGCTGTGAAAAACAGGGTTTGTGGGAGCTACATCATTTTGAGGATTTGGTGACAACTTTTTGAGTCCGTGCAGTGCAGTGGGAAGGGCTGTCCATGCAGGAGAGAATCAAGCCAACAGTTCCTCTAACTTTTATTTCCCCTCTTTTGGCCCCAGTGTAACCCAGTTATGATTGATGCAATCAAGATATCAGCTGCCCACCGAGCTCGTTACTTCTGGGGCAACCTCCCTGGGATGGACAGGTAATCAATGCTGTCCTCATGGATCTCTCACGGCAGTTTTGGTTTGTTTTTAGTGCTCGTTCGTGTGGGTTTTTTTGTCTCCCTGGCTCTAAGCCCAGCTCCTGGGAGCGAGGAGCCACAGCTCCCGCACTGAAGGGCAGCTTCCCTGCAGTGGTGTGCACATGATAATTAATGCATTTACTAATAAGCAATGATGAGACTGCAGGGAAGTAGTGTAGCAGCATCCCCTGCCCTGGCCCTGAAAGTTTTGGAGGGAGGAGTGATGGGGCTTGCTCAGGATGCTCTGTGGGTCTGGCTGGGGGTGCACATGTGGACTGGCTTTGGGGTAAGGCCCAGGCTGATGTGGGGGTGCTGTATAGGCAGCCTTGTGCTCTGGTCAGTGCCATGGTTGTGGGTTTCTAGAGGGGAACTGAGTGGCTGCTGTGGTGGGTGATGTGGGGGAGCTCACTGCAGCCAGAAGCTGCTGTGGCAAAGCATTTTACTCATCCCTGCTCCACACTTCACACCCTGTAGCACCCTGAATTCATGGCAAAAAACAGAAGGACTGGGACTAGATAATTCCAATTACAAGCAGTCCTGCTCACCAAGTATATGAGACAAACCTGAAGTTTTTGCACCATGGATGCTTCTGGCCAGTAAACACAAGACAGGGGTTAAATAGTTTTGCTTGCTTATATTTAAATTGCCAGTATTTGTTGGAGTAAGCACTGAGCTAAAGGCATTTGAAAGTAAAATAACAATTCCAAGCCTTTGTCATGTGAAATGGCTCTTGGACTTTCATCTGATTGTAAGGGAAGTGCCCAGCCCATGACTCAGAGCTACCCAGAGCTGCTTGGTCCTATCTCCATGGAGTAGCCCCGGGGCAATGCTTGCAGAGGTGCTGCTGAGCAGAAGCAGGTGGGATGCCCAGGCACAGGAGCCTTGCCAGGAAATCCTACAAGGTGGAGGGCACTGGGATGGTGGGGAAGCCATGGCTTGGTCCCATCCAGAACTGCTCAGGTCACGTGGGGCTCCAGTCGTGCTGGAGAGCTGAGTCCCCTTCCCATAGGAGACTCCCGATGCTCATTGCCTTTGGGTGGCCAGGGAAAGGGATTCCTACTCCTGCTCTGCCTCACCTACCCTCTCCTGCCTCTGCTCTGCAGGATCTTTGGCTTCCCCCTCCCCTACACGGATGTCTCCAACATCAGCCGCGGGACTCGCCAGAAGCTGCTGGGGGGATCGTGGAGCGTCCCTGTCATCCGGCACCTCTTCTCCCCACTCAAGGATTACTTTGCCTGTGAATAGCAAACGGAGCATCCCTCGTCTCTCTGGTAAAGATGCACAGCACCGCTGCTGTGGCGGGAGAGGGACGGGCACGGCCACCGGACTGCCACGGCCCCGTCCCTCCCCGGCCATGTGCCGCGGGACGGCAGCCTGGCCCCGCCGGGAGAGCCGAGGAATGTCTGTAACCAAAGAACCTGGCAGGGTAACTTCTTTAAAGGGACTAACAGTGATACGTAGGAAATGATGGACGAGGCTTTAATTACCCAGCACACGAAGCTCTATGCATCACTGATGAGATGGGGAGTCTCATCCTCCAGAGCATTAACTATTCCGGTTTAGCCTGGAGCTGGGAAGTCACCACTTGCTGAGCAGCCAGTGTGCGGCCCGGGGAGCTGCAGGCAAACCTGAACTACAGTGAATTGGTGCTTTTCCTAAACAAACAAAACCTCTTGAAGTAACTGCCAAAAACCCCCAAACCGTAGCAGCAGGTGTAAGGGACCCTGCTCAGGTTACACACTGAACACGGGATCATACAGAAACCAAATCTTTTAGTTTTTTTTTTTTTTTCATAAAATGTAATTGTTGTTTTAATGTCTATTGCTGCTTTAAGGCATTACATAAGAATGTGGAGATTCCTAGACCTGAATGTAGCTGAAACTGAACTGTGAGGTGATAGAATTACTTTTCTAGCTAGAACTAAAGAAATACTGTTTTATATGTTTGGTTGTAGTTTACAAATATTCACTACTTCCTTTTTAAAGCATCTAAAGCTTTTTCTTACATTTTAAAATCCTGCTGAATGGTTTGAAAGCTTACATAGTAACTGGAGCAGGGAGGATTTGGGCTCCAGGGTCTGTAAAGGAAAATGTTCTTGGAGCTTCCATTTCCCAAATGAATGTTGTATGTCAGCAGGAAGGACAGTGTAATGGTCAATGGCACCCTCAAATCTCAGCATCCCAGATGTCATATAGGATATCATGAACCCAAGCAGTGGTGGCAGGGCATTCCTTCCAGGAAAAATCCCACCCAACCATGGTGGAGTGCAGGGAGCTGGAGTGCAGCACTGTTCTTGCTTGTGCCCATTTCATGCTGTGCACAGGGGATGGGACAGTAAGGCAGGAAAGCACTGCTGGGGGGGTCTGCAGGCAGGGGCTGTACCTCCCTTCCCCTGTGCTCCCATCTCCCTGTGCACAGAGGTGGGGTTGTGTGCCCAGCCCCAGCCTGGCAGTGCCCTGGGGGCTCCTGAGGCTGTACCCCCAAACTGGGAACTCCTGTGGCCACCACTGTGCTCATTTTTGATTGCCTTTCTCTACTCCCCAGCTTTGCCAGAGTGATTATCATGCTGTCCATGTAGTCCTGGGCACGCTGAGCCTGTGGCCACCAGGAAAAGGTGCAGGTGGCCTGTGTCCATTTCCTCCAGGTTTTCTGTAGCCACTGGGCTATTCTTCCAGCAGGCATCTCTGGGGATTCTGAATTCCAATGCACATTTCAATGCACTGAAACGACTCCCCCCCATTGTCTCTCCTCTCCGTCCTCCCCTACCTCTGCTGTTCACTTGTCACCTGGCTCTGGAAGAGCCCTCGGGCACCTTCTCAAAATTATTCAGGTTCAAACCATGGGCCAACCCTCCACCCAATCAATGCCAGGCTGCCTTGTTGTCTTGCAAGGTGCTGTACAGCATCACTGGGAAGAGCTTCTCTCCCAGCTCCTTCTACCTCTCTGGCACCCCTGTCCTTGCAGTGGGGACAGCAGCCTCCCATTTTTCACCCTTTTGTGCAGTTTTCCGTCCCAGCTCTGAGGAACATCTTCTCTTGGTCTCCAATCCAAGGCTGTGCTTGGGAATGGACAGCAAGGGAAGCCCAGGTCGTTTAAAGGGATTTTTTTTTTCCTTTTTTAACCTGGAGGTTACTCTTCAGAGAGAACTCCTTGAGGGTTCATTCTCGGTGACTTGTTCAAGCCACACGCCTTGGTTAAGAAAACTCTTGAGGAAAGCCAAGCAGGCTCATCCATGTCACTGCTGGCCTCTCCAATGCTTGACAAGTGCTTGGGGTCACCAGCCCTTGGACTGGGAAGATGGCAGGGTGGGTTCTGTGCATGCTGGAGGTGTTTGGGAAGCCTTGGCATTGCCAGCGCTGCCCCACTTTTGGACTCCTTGCCAATCTGTGATCCTTGGACCCCAGCCACAACACTAATTCCTCATCCCAGGTCCTTGCAGTCCCAGTTTAGAGCCCAGCATGGGGCCTGAGGGTGAGCAATCATCTGGTGCAGGGGCTCAGGGTGACAGCCATCCTCTGGTCGGATGGGCTCGATTTTTCCAGACTGGGCAAATACGTGCCCTCCACTCCATGGCATCCCAGATCTTACATACTCCCGATCTCACATCCTTTCCTATCTGATCAAAAGGTAAACAAATAGATGAGGGGGAAAAAAAGGACTTGGGAAAAGTAAACAAAGATAAAAGAGGAATGAGAATTGTCTTGGCATTAAGCTCTCTTGATGAGAATTGTAGTAGACAAGTCTTCCTTGAAATGTTTTTCCCTGTAAGAGCTGCCTTTTATTATGAGTTTATAAAATGTTGTAAGGGAGGGGGATCTCAGAAATGCCTTTTTAATACTTTTTAAAGGTTTCTAACTCTCCCTGGTGCTATTTTTTTAGGTTAAGGATTTTTAATGATGGACACATTGCGGGTTTTTATACAATCTTTTAAAAATGAAAGAAATGTATAGTTTTTAACACATTTCACATTTTTTGTATCTGGAGTGCGGAAACTCACAACTCTGCCTTGTCCACATGATTTCACTGGTTTCCATGTGGGAAAAAAAATGTTGACAGTTTACCATTTATCATGTCTGATTAAAAATGAGTATTTCTGTACGGCTGGACAGTCTTACTGGGTAAATGAAGGGGGTTCACAGTGGGAGGAGGGGCACAGCCAGGGAGCCGAGCTGCCTCTCCCGCTGCCTCACTGAGGTGACACCAGTGACACCAAGGTGGCCGGTGCTGGTGTGCCACAAGGGTTGGAGCCGTGCTGCGCTGTGCCGGGGGTCGAGGCCGGGCTAAGCGGGGGGTG
>WAAG01031200.1:51807-79425 GCA_013390105.1 Tichodroma muraria
GCTTTGTGCCGGCGGGGCTGGGCGGGGACCGGGCGCTCGGTATTGATCCCCGGGGAGATACCGTGGCCGGGCAGGAAGTGCTTCAGCCGTTCCCGGTGGCGCGGGGGAGAGGGATGAGTAACTTGCCGCAGCCGTGATTCCTTTCAGCGGTTCCCACGTGAGCGCCTTGGTGCTAATTTTTCGTCAAAATTCCCGAAGCCGAGCCCTTTGCAGTGGCGGTGCGGGAGGGTCCTCCCAGCTGTTGGCAGCCCGCGGTTGCGTCGCGATTCCCTCGCTGATGGGTCGGGAAGGCTCAAAAGCAAGCGGCTCCACCACAGCCCAGCGTCTGTGGCACTTACACCTCTGGTTCTGTCTTTCAGAAAATGGCAGTGAATGTGTATTCTACTTCAGTGACCAGCGATAACTTGAGCCGACATGACATGCTGGCGTGGATCAATGAGTCTCTGCAGCTGACGCTGACCAAGATTGAACAGCTGTGCTCAGGTAAGGGGGTTCACCCCGAGGGCAGTTCCACAAGGGCTGTGCACCCTTGTTCTGTAGAGGTGTAGTTGCACCCTCTGTGCTGCCCTGCTGTTGCTGTGCTCCTGGCTTAGTTCCTGGTGTGAACAGATTCGTGGTCAGTGTTATGATCCAGTTATGGTTGAAGTGTTATTGAAGTGGTTGTTAATAATGTCAGTGTAATGAAAAGGCACGTTCTCGTGACTCACTACAGCATAGATGCTATAAGGAATGGGTGTTAATGTGAAAAAAAGACTCTCAGGAATAGGATGTTTTTCTATGAGGAATTAAGCATTTAGTCTGCATGGAGAGAGTAAGCCTTACAAGTGTAACCAGCAAGAACAGTTGTGACTTGTTCTGGAAGAGTACTGGAGTGTGAGGAAGGCAGAACAGTGACTTGTGGGGTCATCTGCAGGGCTTTACAACTCCTCTTGGTCCTGGAGTACATCCAGTCTGTGTCAGCCCAGCTTACCTGGGCTTGAACCAACTTCAGCACAGCTGAATCTCATGTACAGTCATTGGCAGGAAAGGGGAAGTGTCTGTGGTACAGAAATGGAGTCAAGTGTCATCATAGGGAGGAGTGTGTGGGAGGAGGAGGCTTGTAAGAACGAATAAAAGATAATAGTCTGTGGAATAAGAGCCGAAAAAAACCCAAGGCTAAGAATGCAGCCTGGGTACAAGATAATTTGGATAACTACAACAGGCACTTGGTGAAAAGTGGAAGTGTTGCTCATACAGTGACTTTAAGATAAGGTGTTGCTCACGGAAGGAGAGATGTGGAAATCAGAGGTGGAATAAAAGGAGGAATTAATTGAAAGTGAGTGTTTGGACTGTCAATACAGGCTGTGGCTGAGTCCATGGATGAAACAATCCCAAAGATTACAGAGAAGCAAGGGACTCAAAACAGGTATTTGACAGGTATTTGTTGTGGCTTTTGTCTAATGAGTTGATGGACAAGAACTGTAAGGGTGAGGGAACTAAAGATGTATGACCACAGGAGGAAGGGAAGTGATAAACACGGTCTGCTTTCAAATAGGCAGGTTAAAACCTTGTCGTGTGCAGGGTTGATTTGCATGGGATTGGTGTGAGTCTTGAATGCTGTGAGTATTCTGTGTTGAAGTGAGGATAATTAGTACTGGCTCTGCAGAATTCCAGCTCACCTGTTATTGGGAAAAGACGGAGAGCTGTTGATGTGGTATGTCCTGAGTAACGTCCCTTTTCTGCATCTGTGGTAATGTTTTATGCCTTGGCAGGGATGAAGTGGCTTTTGCTGTCGTAGTCCTGTGGAAGCTGGAGTTCCCAAGCTTGTTTTGCTGTCTTTGGCAAGGGCAGCAGTGACAGCAGCAGTTTGAGGTTGCATAAATGCACAAAAACTGCCTTTTGACTTACGCTGTGATCCCTCTGTTTTTGTCACGCTTATCGCTCTGACTGCCAATAGTGAGCAAACCCCAGGTTTCTGGCAAGCCCTCTGTGTTTGAGTTGGGTTTGGAGTTCTGCAGCAAGTGAGCTGAGACACAGTGGAGGGCAAACAGCAAGGGCTGGTTTGTTGTTTTTATTTTTAATATGCACCAGTGGATGACATCAGTCTTCTGGTAACAGGTGAAAGTGGAAGCGCCTGCAAAGTATCTTGATAAGAGAGTGAGCAGTTATAGGATGTGGTTGAGATGAACAGAATAATTGAGGGCAGTGCTCTTCTATATTCCTTCTTGGCCTTCAGACAGCTCCCAAAAGCTTGTTCAGTAGCTGTTGGATGGTTTAGGTTAGGGTTCCCATTACTCTTTAATTCATTCATGTTGGTGTGGGAATAATACTCTGAATGTTGTGCTTGTGCTTTTAATGGTTGTGTATCATCACTGCAGAGTAAGGATCTAATTTAAAACCACTTTTTTTTTTTTTACTCTGTGTATATTCTACAAATATGGAGGTGGTTGTTCACGCTTTGTGGCTGAACTGAATCTCTCTTTTCCTCTTACTACAGCAAGTGCTTAATTGGAGGACATGAAGGATTTAAATTAATAGGAAGAAACACTTAACCTTATTTTGGTTCTTTGGTTAAGGCCTGCTTTAAATATAATTCAGCTTAATTAGCCTCTTATCTTGGAGAGCACTTTGAATTATGTATAGGTTCTCTTTGTAGGAGGTAAATGTATTGTGATTTCAGTAATGGTTAAATACAATTTTTAGATTAATGCTTTTTCTGAGTAAGTTCTATTAGTAGTGTTAGGAGAAGATTACATGCCTGTTAGACACGTGTAACATCTCAGATGTTACTGATATCCATGAAGAAAGGAAAGTCATGTTACTCATTAGATTTTTTTTTTCCCCCTTGGAATTATGGAGGCAGGTTTGTTCTTATTTATAAGAGTTCAAGTCATGAGCCCAAAAGTTTGGTTCTCCAGTTCCTTTAAGCTTATTTATGGCTATGGTGCACCAAAAAGGAGACTGAAAGTTCCTGTTTTCTTGCCTTTGTTGCCTTTAAAGGGCTTGTGTGTGACTGAGGAGTGAGTCAGGTCAGTTTGCTGACTGGAAAGAAACTCATGAAGGTTAGTGAGCTGAGCTGACTTAATTCATCCCAGGATTTGTGTTCTTTTCCTTTTGGCAGGTGCTGCATACTGTCAGTTCATGGACATGCTCTTCCCAGGTTCTGTAGCACTCAAGAAGGTGAAGTTTCAAGCAAAATTGGAACATGAGTACATTCAAAACTTCAAGGTTCTACAAGCAGGTTTTAAACGAATGGGTGTTGACAAAGTAAGCTGGGCTATAACTGACTCTGCTTTTAATATTAATGTAGATGGGATGAACTTTCAGATTTAAAACGGAATAAATCTGGGATCAGAGTTTGATTTTGGTTTGTAAATCTCAAAACTCTTTGTTTTGGTTTGCCTTGGGGTCCTCACATGAGTTAGGATACATTTTGCTTTACTCCAGCCAAGGTCAGATTTCCAGTTCTTAATGATGAAGTGATTGTTACCCTTTTAATTCTGTGCAACTCCTGTGGCACCATATAATACTGAAATTTCTATGAGAAGGTTTGCTTGAGCTTCCTCTTTGGACCATCTTTATAGGAGGTGTGTTCCTATAACCTTCTGCTATCATAGTCCTAAGGATTCCAAATTCCTCTTTACAAATTTATAGAATTGCATAATTGCTAAGGTTGGAAAATCTTTTTGAGACCATCAAATCCACCTGTTCCCCCAGCATTGCCAAGCCCACCACTAAACCACGTCCCCAAGTGCCACATCTACATGGCTTTTAAATGCCTCCAGATATTTAAAATACGTGATTTTTAGCTAGTGAAAATTATTGTGAAAAAGCTTGTTCATATGGAGTGACAGTTCTGCTGATGGAAAGGGGATTTATTCAGGTAATAGTTACAGACAGCATGTTTGGTAGGATGCAAAACTTCCAGGTTTGAAGCTTTTTCCTTCTTTAAGAGGATGTCTCATTCCATGGCTGGCAGCTCCAACACAGAGTCAGTCTCTTCCTGGGGACAGTGGCTTGTGCAGTCTGTCCACACAACCTGTCTGCACAACGAGCCTGGCTTCCAAATGCCTTATGAAGAACAATTTTCCCTACAAACAAAATGTCACTGTTTGCTGCATCTTTTTGGTAGTCTTTAGTTATACACCTCATCCCGGAGAAGCTGGGGTCTGCTGTAGCAGTGATGTTTAGCTCTTGTAGCATTTCTGGGGTTGGTCATCAGTTCAGATTCATCAGAGCCAGCTTCATGTGGACAGGAAGAAGTTTTGTCTGTAAACTTGATCTAGCAGAAACTTTGCTGCAGAATTACTTAAAATTATTTGGACCCTCAAAGGCAAAGCATGATTGGTTTTTCTTTCCAATAATTACAAAAACCCTATTACTTGACATAGTTGTGGTCAAGGGTGATTTTCCCTAGACTGGACAAGAATTAAATTTGCCTATCTTTTGAGTGCATTAACTTTAAAACTGTATATAAAAACACAGAGAGGTTCTTTACCTTTAATATGAGCCTGACTTCTATTTTTTTTTCTTTTTCACCCTCTTCAGATAATTCCTGTGGACAAACTAGTGAAAGGAAAGTTTCAGGACAACTTTGAATTTGTTCAGTGGTTCAAAAAATTTTTTGATGCAAACTATGACGGGAAGGAGTATGATCCTGTTGCTGCTCGACAAGGCCAGGACACAATAGCACCAAACCTTGTTACTCCAGTTGTGAACAAAACCAGGAAATCTCTCGGTACTGGCAGTGCAGGTAGAGAAAATAGTTAAAAGATGATCTAGTTCATGAAAAACTCTGGGGAAATGAAGACTGGCTTGCTATTTAAAATCAGTGTATGGGATTCTAGTATTTTGCATCTTGTTTCAGAGATGCTAGGCTCAAAGGCTGAGGCTGCTGTAGTACCCAGGTGTCTGGAGGCTACAGAAAGAACCGTCTTCTGTAAAAGAGAAAATGACAAGTATTGGTGCCAACTGTGCCAAAAACAAAGGACATGTTGCGTGGAGTTAAGGAAGGAACATATCTTCAAACTCTTTTATGCTCTTTGCATGTTTGGAGGGGGGATAGTACCTTTATAGGAGGGAGAATTTGAATTAATCGGCAAATTGATCTTGCAGCCCCGCAGAGGCCCATTGTTGCACAGAGGACCCCAGCAGGTCCCAAAGCTGGGCCTGGGATGGGCAAAAAGGGTGGAGGAGACGATGAATCGGCGGGATTGATCGAGCAGGTGTGTACAGGACAGCCCTGTGACTGACCTCTGCTTGACAGAGTTATGTGCAGGTTTGTTTTTCCAGTACCGCGGAATGTCGGGGTCAGGCGGATGGAAGAAAAAAATCTGAATCAGCTCATTTAGAATCACTTAATTGGAACCCTTCGTTATAATGGTCTTGCTCTCCTGATGGAAGCAAAAACCCTCCTGTAGCACACGAATGCCCAGACATTTCACCCCAGTGTGGGCTGTGTCGCACATAGCAGGGTTTGTAAGTATTCTCACAGCTGTGTTGCAGCTCTCTCTCCCAGCATTCCAACGGAGCTATGAGCAGCTGCTCCTTCACTGAAATCCGGAGCGCAGCACAACTGAACCCGCTGTCAGCAGGAGAGTTGTCGTGAAAGAATGTGTGAGCAGAGAGAACTGCAGGCAGTCAGTGCTTTACCTAAGTTCATAGAATCAGCCTTTAGTCTTTCCAAGTGGATTTGTGTGTGTTGGAAAGGATGTTTGCTGTGGCAGTGATAGTAAAATTTGAGAAGTGGCCCTTCTCCCCCTCCCCCCATTTCTTGGTTACTGCTGAAGTGCTTTGCATATCAACACCCTTCTGAGAACTTTTGGGATGCCCCTTTTGTATAGATCCTACTGAATTCTGTCTCTGGTGCATATTATTGTTATTGATGCCCCTTGGCAGATCAATGTATTGAAACTTACTGTTGAAGATCTGGAGAAGGAGAGAGACTTCTACTTTGGCAAATTGAGGAACATTGAATTGATCTGCCAGGAGAATGAAGGGGAGAATGATCCAGTGTTGCAGAGGATTGTGGAAATTCTTTATGCCACAGATGTAAGTAATCTGTTATAGGCTGGGTTGCACAGTTCTGCCTGCCCATGTAATTGGAAGCTGGTTTGCTTTCCCGGGTTCCCTCTGGTTCTGCCTTTTTTTTTTCCCCTGTGAGGTTTATAGCCTAGCTTTTTCCTGTGATAAAGGAACAGATAACTTAACTTAATTATAGTCGGATAGCAAACAAGGTAGACCTTTCATGAGTAGTATGTAACAAATAGATCAAAGATGAGGAAAATACTTCTCGTAATACATCTTGACACTGTAAACAGTGACTTAAGGGTGTCTTACCTGAAGTAAGAGGAAAAAAAAAGTACCTACAGAGTAGCCAGGAACTGGTTTGACATTGGATTTTCATTAAAGCACTTGTTTTCTTGTCCTTCAGGAAGGCTTTGTGATACCTGACGAAGGAGCACCGCAGGAGGAACAAGAAGAGTATTAACAGACCACATACTGTACCAGCAGAGCAGCAACATCAGAATTCTTTGCCCCAGATCATGTGCTTAACTGTAAAATACTCCACTTTATTCTTAGAGGACTCACTGGTTTCTTTTCATAAGCAAAAAGTACCTCTTCTTAAAGTGCACTTTGCGGAAGTTTCACTTTTACAGTGAGTTTGAGTTAGGAGCTCTTTCTCACACTGTAGCAGAGCAGTATTCACATCAAGGTGGTATATTTAGGGAGCAAGAGGCTGAGTATTTGGAACTCGTTGCAGAATGGTTTGCTGGTAAAACACTGGTTTGTGGGAAGACTCTTTTTGTATCTAAGGCGGTGTGCAGTAGAGAAATTAAAGACTGACTCACAGAAAGATTGAGTTAATGTGAAATTGCAGAACAGAAATTATAATAAATGCCTTAAGAGTATTTAAAATATGCTTCCATATGCCAAATTGAAGTAATGTGATGGGAGATTTTATGTGCTTCATATTGGGGTAGACGTTTGTTCAACTCCATTCACTGCTGTCCGAGAGGCCTTGCATGGCAGTCTCACTATGTCAGCAAGTGCTCAAAAGGGGCTATTAAAACAAAACTCCATTCCTATGTAAAGCTGCTTACTAAGTGATTAGTTCTCGATGAAATGGGCCTTAACGTTGCCTGTCACAAGATTAGAGGGAGTATGAACAGCTGAGACACATAAATTACCTTGAAGAGTGCTGAAGCCTTTTTCTGTGGCATTGTGGCTTTGCCAAAATGTACTGTGTTTTCTGTAAGAAAAGCAAAACAAAGCAAAGGGCACACAGTCTTACTGCCTAAAATGTCCTTCAGAAGTGATTTTTCTTCCTGGATCTTGTTCTTCTTTGTTCTGTTTATTTTCATTTCTGTTGGAATCCGTTCTATTCTCTCACTTTTCCCTTTCCCATCCCAAGGAATGCTGAACACGCCCAATAGTTGTAACAGGGCTTGCGCTGTTCAACTGGCTTTGAATGAAAGNTAGTAATAACACTTGCCAGTTCAGTAGTCTTCTGGGGTAAAAACTAAAAGATGCTGGCTAACAGAGCTAATGTTATTGCAGAAAATACAGTACTGAGACTAACTTAAATATTAATATTTAAAATACTTTCCTTAACTGTCCTTTTTTGCTCTCATGCCCCTCATTACTGTTGTGTTTGGCAAGATCCTGCAAGACTTCTGACCCCCCTTCACTACTGAGATTGATCAGTCCTGTTGTGCTTGTATTCATTTGTTTCTGGTGGTAGCTTGTCCGAAAATGTGTGTAGGAGAGCATTTTATGGTAATTGTGTAGTGCATGAATCTTTGTGAAGTTCAGAGAAAAACCCAAATTCAGTGAATGCCAAAAATGCGAGTATCTAGCCATTGTTTAAAATTGCAGTGGTGCTATTTCTCTTGTGGCCTTTTAGACTTTTGTTGCCCTAAAACTCCATTTTACTGAGAAACCATATTTGACTTGGATTTTTCTTGACAGGGTTTTTCTATTTTAAGCAGTTTCTAAATAAAGTTCTGTATTTCAAGAGTGTGATGTCTACTGGAGTCTCTCATGCTTTCAGATACGATTAGGCAGAGCTGAAGCCTGTGGTAGTTCCATGGTGAAGCTTGCAGGACCTGGAATTTCAGCTTCCATTCCCCAGCCCCAGGCATTGCTAACCTCAGTAGCAGTAGTCTTGGAATTTTGGAGTGTGCTGGCACAAATGGTTTTCATTTTTTTTTTCTTTCTGTATTTTCCCTCTCACAAGTTGATGGGATGTGAGTGTGGTATTGACTTCCTCCTCCTCCTGTTGGTGTGGGAATAGGGATGTGTTACAGGAATGCTGTCACATGACTTTACATGTGTTTAACGTGTTTTGAAACTGCTAAAACACTGGTTTATGAGTTACAGACAAACGAGATGTTAATTGTTTCTGTCATCAGACTCTGTGAGCGGACTGACTGTAAACTGAGTTGATTTGTTTGACTTGAATTGTGGTTCCTAGATGAGCTTAAATGTTCCTGTCACAGCTGTGTGCACAGACCAGCATCTGCAGAGAAGTGCTCATGGCATGTATCTGACCTTGGAATGGGAAGTGATCCCTGCAGGGCTGCTCCTGTGCTGGGGAGCACCCTCCCTGCCCCTGAGGGCTCTGTGGGTGCCTTACTGTGGAGAGCAGGCAGTGCCAGCCCCAGCTGTGCTGGTGTGGCACAGCTGGGGCTGGACTGCAGGAGCGTGGACGTAGGCCCGGGGTTTGATGCACATAAAATCTTCTTTCCCATTACTTCCTTGCTTTGAAGTCGGAAGCATATTTTTTTCGACTCTAAATATTCCATTATTCCAGCAACTCAAAGCAAAAGGTGGCAGCAGGATGTGTCTGAAGGAGAAGATGACTTTTGGGAGGTCAGAAGTTGTGCACTGGGACCTGGTTGCTTCAAGTCTCTTCCCAAGAGGATTGCATGTGTGGAACTGGGAAGCAACAGGTCATCAGATGGGTTGATTTTGGTCAAAGCGAGTAAATGGCCTTTCCTCATGAGAGAAGGCTGAGTCAGAATTGCTGCTGGTGTGCCTTGGGAGGCTAATGGATGTGTGGACATACTGGACGTGCATTATAGAGCTGAGTTGCAGTGGCAATCTGGTCAGCCATGCACTGCTCAGATTTCCAGTTGCTTACATCACTTCTTTGCTACCAAGATGAGTCATAAATAGAATGGGGACGAGCTCGTGTAGCCAACTTACGGCTCCATTATAACATCTTGGCATAATCTGGTTTTTAATGTCCTTTTTGGGAAGCAAATCACAATAGGCTCAACTCAAACCCATAGACTTAACATAGCTACTCTGTTACCCTGGTACAGTATATGCTGTTAAATGCTCACCTGCTGGAATGATTCTGATAGCATCCAACCTTTCCTAGTATCTTAGTTCTATCAGTTCTTTGAAAAACAAACAGAATGGAAGAAACAAAAGCTCGTGTCTCCTTTCTGTACCAACATGTCTTACTTGCAGGTGGACTTGTGGATGTTTTTTTTAACTTTTATTATTCATTTTTTAAAAAATTCCTGGTTTGCAATGACAATTCTTACTGTAACTGGTAAAAAGCCTTCAAATAAAGGCCAGAAACTTTCTTGTTGTCATATCATATCACGGTTTAATGTTGCTGCTTGAGCACTCAGTCATAGGCTGTCTGGTGGAATGTCCTTTCACAGGAACAAGCTCAGGGGTGGGAGTTGAGGGCATCTTGTCAAGGATAAGGCTGGAATCTGCTGCTCACAAGGGAAAGGTATTTTTTGCAAGATGGAGTGTAAACTCAAAGGGCTGTACCATAGATTTCAGGCCGGTCTGATGGTGCACACCCTGTGCCTCTAATCCTGTACTAGTAAAAGGGAATAATAATGCGGGCTGTTACTGCAGGTTACTGGCAGAGGAGAGGGAATTTGTGTCAGGACAGCTGAGCAATTGCTGATGTTCTAATGTGGAGAAAGGGAGGTCAGATGGAGCCCTTGCTGATTCATAATAACCACTTCTGGTTAATTGCAGTGTGAAATGGCAGTGGGTGGAGGGAGGGCAGCACTGCTCTGGTGACGCTCTGAATGCAGGGAGCAAATCCAAAGCATGATCTGCAAGGAAGGAGACCTGAGTGACCTCGTAAGAAAGATCACTTGGGGTGAGATGTGTCTGGGCCCGTTGGTTCCTCACAGAAATTCCGTTTGGAGACTTACTGGGCCTGGAGTCAGTGGAAGGAGGGATGTTAAACATGTGCCCAGAGAACGTGGTGGGTGTGTATGGGAGTAGAAATTGGAGAAGGTTGCAGTGGAAACAGAAGAGGTTAAATGCATAAAAACAAAATCGTGCCATGGAGTGGTACAGGGAAAGCTGCAAAGGCATCTGGTGTGGGAAAACAGCCCTGGGCAAAGGAAGGAAGAGTGTGCTGTTGTGTGGCTAGAGAGGAGGGATGGGTGCACAAGCACTGGGCAGTTTGAGTGGTCCTGCTGTGCTGCAGGAAGGCAGCTGGGTTTGATATGGGCAAGGTCCAGCCAAAGAAAGGCAAAACAAATGGAGTTTCTCTTTTGGGTAACACCTGTTAAACTGAAGAATCAGGCTCTCTGGAAAAAAAATGGTCTTTTTGAGGCTGTGCAGATGTAAACTGTCAATAAGACAATCCTTGTCTTCCACTTAATCTTTTTCTTTTTAATAGAGAAGGAACAAAGTTAAACTAAACAGAAACTTCTGAGACCAAAAGGGAAGTTTTCAGAAGGCAACCCCAGCTTTGAGGAGGCAAAGGCCACTCTGTAAAAATGATTCTTCTCTTTTTCAACACAGCTGGCTAGCTTTGTGAACTGTGGCCTTTAAATAATATGTTTAACTTTGATATATATTATTATAGGTATAAATATTTATTTAAACAGTATATAAATATTGAAACAGTATGACAACATACAATAATATTAAATATATATATAGCTATGTTACATACATTTCTATTATATATAATTATAAATACGTGTTTATATATAAAAAATTCTTTTGCCTGACCTGTCAGAGCTGTAGGACACAGGAAGTGGTGTAATTTTTGTTTTCAAGTCCAACAGATGTTTTGCAGACATTTTCCTCTTGAAAATATTTCATGAAATGGTTGCCTGTCAATCTTCTCTGACTCTGATTTTGTCCCCAGGGTATGCATAAGGATGAATGGACATTCAGAAGGCATTAAATCTCAGGGGACAGCATGGATATAAATCTTAACATGTCCAAAGCTCTGCAGGTTGATATTTATGGAGTGATGAGCAGATGAGATTAAAATGAGGGATGGTGGAGGTGGGTCTGTTTCCAAGACCTGAATATAAACCTGTGTTTAATCTTGGCTTTTCTCTCAAGGAAGGGCTTCCTGGGAGAGTGGGGAGGGAAATGGCAGGAGAGGTTTGTGGCAGTGGCTGTCAGGATGAGGGGAAGCCACCCTGGAGCCTGTCCCTGTGAGCCGCGGATGCGCAGGGAGGTGGGAACAGATGGAGCGTGCTGCTGCAAGGGTGAGTGGCACCACAGCAAGTGACAACCACCTCCCTCTGACACAGTGCTGCAACGTGGGACACAAAGAGCTGGTGGTAACTGGTTTCCCTCTGCTTCAGGTAAGGCTGATCTGTGTAAAGCATCTTCATGCTGGCAGGAGCTGTGAGGGGTTGCCTGGGGTGGTAAAGCTTTGCAAGCAGAGGCCTTAGAGAGAGTGTCAGAAAGAGTGACCTTGTAAGAATCACTGAATTGTTTGGGTTGAAAAAGCTCTTCAGGATTATTGAGTCCCATTGTCTCCCCTGGCACTGCTAAGGTCCCCAGGTGCTACCTCCACACAGCTTTTAAGTTCCTCCAAGGATGGGGACTCTGCCCTGGGCCCCCTGTGTCAATGCCTGGCCACCCTGTCAGGGAAGAGATTTCCATTAATATCCAACCTAAACCTCCCCTGGCACAATTAGAAGCCATTTCCAGCACATTTACTGTACTGCCCTTTTTCCTCCCTTTCTGCAGGATGTAGTGATGAGATTCCCTGTACTGTCAATCTCCATGTGATTCATTCAGGAATTGGACTGGTTTTTAATCAAGGAAACTCTCAGACAGAGGTTGATGACTGCCTTTCACAGATACCTTTCATGCTCAACAAGAGGAAGACACTATTTCTGATCACTTATTGTAAACAGCAAACTGGCTGGGAAACATCTCTGGAAATACTTGAAGAAATGAATTTCTTCTCCTCCTAATTTATGATATGCTTCTTATGAAAAATGTTCCTTTGCTTCTTCCTTCAAACATTCAATATTTAAAGGCAACAGTATTCAGGCTCGAGTCTTCCACTAGTAAGGCAAGATAACTGCTGCAACCTGTGATTCCCTTTTGACCAATTTAGGGAAGTTTTGATTAGCGAGTGGTAATCACAATGCAAGTTTAATACTTCAGAGTTACATAGTGGTTTGTTCAATGTGCAAAATCACTGCAGATGTGTGCAAACTGGAAAGCAACCCAAATAGACAATTTAAAAAGAACTGTTTGTCATACCTGTCAAGGTGTGTAATGGCCATGAACTGCACCATTCAGGCTTCTAATAAATGGTCTGGAAACTCTGGAAGTGTGCTGCAGGGTTCTTTTGGGGTTCACTTTTGATAAATCTATTACAGCCTGCCATGTTTATGATCTTTTTTTCTCAGTTATGAATTACCTGCTTAAGTCTAGGTCTGAATTTACGATGCTTGTTTTCACAGGTTTGAATGGGTTCTGCAGGCAATGAAAGAAATTATAGATAGTATTAACAATAGAGACATCGATGACACTTTCTGAAGCCTGACATTGACTGTGATGCTTCACAGCCTGGCTAATTGCACTGTCCTTTGGGATGAAAGATGAAGCTGAAGGAGTAGCAGTTGCAAAAGTAATTTCCTGATATATTTAAAAAAAAAGAAAAGAAAAAAGTAAGAAAAGGAGCGCCATTTGTTACTGGTGGTAGGCAGTGTTTATTTTCATGGCCATCTTCCATAGCTCCTCCTGTTGGCACCACAGAACCTCAGTAATTAATTCTGCTCCCTTTGGTGCTGTGCACATGATGTCACTGTCTGTCCTGTAGGAAGGGTCTGGACTATGTGCAATCCAAATTCAGAAGCAGGGAACCTGGAAAGCCATCCTGACTCTAGGGTATTTCTGAGGCTCAACCCTGCATCCAGAGCTGCTGGGATCTGTCTTCCACTTTAACTGGTTCTCTTGTGCTGCCAGGAAATGTGTCTGCTCCTTAAACATTCATTTCTCCATCAAATAGAAGACATGAGCATCCTTCCTGGTGGAACTGGCTTAATAAACCAGTTCCTCATTTAAGAATGTCTCTTACAAAGTAATAGATTTGGTGATAAATGACTCCTTCAAATGGGTTCTCTTTTGGGTTTAACCAGTCTGGTTAGGCTGTTGTATATGAGACCATGAATGTAGAAGATTGTGCCTGTTACAAAGGCAAATCAGGATATAAATTATGACAGCTATTCTCCTTCATGGGGTCTGGATTTAGAGGTAAAATGGCCTATTCAGGAAGATTGAAAGAACTGAGGTTAATCCAACCTGGAGAGAGACTGCACCAGGGCTGGAGGAGGAGACTGAAGTTGTTAGAGCCTCTTGCAAAAACAGTCTGTGTCCATGGTGAAATGAACTCAGGGAATTAAATTCCACATTGAACACTTTTTTTCCCCTTTCTAGTACTAAATGCAGGGCAGGACTAGAGCATGGATTTCTAAGGAGAGTGCAGAAGTTGGATAGACATTTAGCAGAAGGATAAAGATTCCAGCTCCACCATAAGTAGGTGTTGGATTGCATCTCCCCTCTGCTGCGACGTCCCTCCATTTCCATGCTTGATTCTGTGCTTAGAAAACCAAACATTTCTGATTCTTTAGGGATTATGAAGGTTTTCAGTCAGGTGAAATATCATGATATGAAATATCCCCTCTCCTACTTCATCCCACTCCCCACTTTTTCCCTTGGCCTTGTACCTCTCTCTTCTTCATCTAAAGTGGAACCCTCCAAGGAGATTTCAGGGTTTGTACACCTGGGTGCTGAGACAGCAGGGACAGGGCAGCGTCACAAGGTGTGAGAGTGCATGGATTGATGGTTGAATATGTCTGAGAGAAATACTTTTTGTTTGTATTGCTGCCTTTCAGGAACTGAGATGGAGAACAAAAAATTTTTCATTGATTTTGTAGAGGGTCTGTTTAACAGGATCATCTCAACCTCACTCAGGTTTCTGCTGGCTGAGTGAAGCATTCTAGGCTGAGCACGAGGTCACAAGGTTGGATTCTGGAGACAGAAGAATGGTGCAGTTGGACCCTTGATTACTGTTTCTCTCCTTTTTGGCATTAGTGAGCTTCAAGCTAACATTGTTTGTGGAGTTTCTTGAATTTTTAGTTTGTCTCTAAAGGTTATTGTGGCTGAAAAACATTTGGCTTACAGCTCTTTTGGGACAGAGCTCATCCAAGAGCAGAGGCATGAGGAAACCTGTTTGTCACTTCAGGTGACAGTGAGGTCTAGAGAGGCAGATGGCGGCAGCCTTTGCCTGAATTCTGAAAACAACCTGTTTCTTCTCTGCAGCCTGGGGACATTAATCAAGGGCTACATCAAAATGTGTGAGCAATGTCAGCTGGCTGGGTGGAGCTATTGCCCAGAGAAGCTGTGGCTGCCCCATTCCTGGAAGTGCTCAAGGCCAGGTTGGATGGGGCTTGGAGCAACCTGGTCAAGTGGAAGTTGTCCCTGGCCATGGCAGGGGGGTTGAAACTAGGTGAGGTATAGGGTTCCTTCCAACCCAAACCAGACAGTGATTCTGTGATATTTACAAAAATTTCTGCTGTTCTGGAGTCATGCAGTGTCCTTTTCTTGGCAGTCTAAGGAATGTTGCCTTTGTCAGTTGGCCTGTGATGTAGGGATGTTACCAGCACACCCAATCCCTGCGTGCTGTGGAAATGGCTGTGGGTGCCTGAGGCTGAAAGCGTGCAAAGCCACCGTGGTGTTACTCCTGTGTTACGGGATCTCCCTCTGCAGACTTGGCACCAAATTCTTTGGTATCTGTGACAACAAATGTGCCAGGATCTCCTCCCTCACGGGAGGGACAGCTGTGCCACAGCCTTGGATTACGGGTGGGATGCTGCTCCAAAGGGCTAAATGCCTCCTTTACACCAGGACTCTGGGAGTCTGTGCCTCCTTTCTGAGAAAGGGGTCTCAGGGGGTGCCCTGAGCATTCCCTGGTGTAAAGCAATGCTGGCAGCTCCTGGGAACTCTGCAAATTTCTTACTCATGGAATAGTTCAGGTTTTCATCTCATTTTTTATCTGTGCATTGCAGGTTATAAGTTTATTTAGTTTTTTACTGTTTTCTGTGAAATATGTGGAGACAATTAAATATATATAAAATATGTTTACTTAATGCAGAAATTACGTTTATCAACCATTTGTAGCTTTCTTCCAGGCTTACAGCTATGCATTTTACTCTGACCAGGAGACAATCTTTCACAGATTCTCTTCAAGAGCTCTGGACTTTGAAGGCCTCATGTAAGACAGTGCAGCAAACTGTTATTGTGGCTGTGTCTCAAATGGGCTGTGAATCTGGTCTATAAAATTGTCCTTGGATATTTTTATTGCTCTTGACATACTGGCATAATATAAATATGAATAGCAGTGGATCAGTGGCACTCCTACTGCTCTCCTTGCCCTGTACCTTCCCATATCAAAATGGGAATTGTACTTTGCTGCTGCTGCTCCTGCACCTTCAGTGTCCCTGGGAAATGGTGGCTGCAGCCCAGGCCAGCTCTCTGGAGAGCAGGGCCTTGGCCATGATCCTTCTCCAGCTCTGGGCTCTACCCAGTCTTGGCACTGCCCCCGGAGGCTCGTGGATCCTCACACAACCTTTGCTCCCTGGGGTGTAATGGGGAATCCTGGGGGAATGTTGCTGCTGTCATAGCCTTTCTTCAGTGCCAGGGATGCACCTTCAGCTTCTCTCTGTCCCAAACCTCTGTATGCACAGAAATACTGTAGCTCCTCTATTCCCCTTTGGCTTTTTACTCTGTTATTCCTTTCTCCACCTTCAGCGGTCAGTCCCTTCCATTCCCTCCTGTTTTCTGCTTTCCCTCAGACTCACCTCGCACTGTTTATGTCCCACCAGACTCTCCTGAGGAAGCAGAAGCAGTGGACTAAACCAAATGGCCCCCCCTGCCATATCCTGCCCCAAAAGCAAGGCATTCCCAGTAACAGGCGTTGGGGTTCCAACCACAGCATCATTCTGTGAGATCCTTCCTCTTTTGCAGGCGCTCCTTGGGAACTGGTGCCACCAGATAAAGTTCATTCCTCAGATCTGCCTTGCCTCCTGCTCAGCCACTGATAACATCCGTCGTGCTTCCTTTGCTCCCATTAAAATCACACAGGCAGGCTCCTGCAGGACAGGTCTGTGCCCCAGATCTGGGATTTCTCCGTTGCACAATGGAATCAGGCCATGCTGCTGGGATTTTAACATTATCTTCCTTCCAAGTCGAACATTCTTGTGCCAAACTTTCCTACTATTTGAACTCCCCTTTTCCTTTTCTTCCCACCTTATTTTTTTTTTTTTTTAATTCATGCTCCTTGATTGTGTCTCTCTTTATTTGCATCTCATTCCTGTTTCTTAGTTTCTCTGCATTCTCCCATCCCCCTTCTGTGCTGTTTTCAGCCATCCACCAGCTCCCAAACGCTGAGGATATCCAGCAAGCAGCCAGCCCCATGGTTGCTGTTTACGACACTGTAAACCACCCAAACAGGGCTCTGTGTCTGGGCTGCCATAAAGTTGGGAGATACCTGACCTTTTCTGTATCTACAGCTGTATTATTTTGCTGTTTTCCTTGCTGTTTCCTCCCTGTTTTCCCTCTTTGGGCTGTGCTCTGCTGTTCAGCAACACAGGCTGAGCAACATGTGTCTGGGGATTGGCAACATGGGGTTCTCCTGTCCAAAAATTTTGCAATAACAAAAGATGTGAGTGTTAAAGCACTGCTTCCAAGAGTCCAAAATCGTGATTGCCAGCACCTGGCCTCCTAAATGGCTGGGTTTGATGCTGGTGGATAGGGTAATGTTGAGTCTACTGTGGCTGTCATGACTTATCTATCTGCAAAGTTGTGTTATCTTACTAAAAAAAATCCTTCTTGTGCATCTTCTCTGGCATCTGTATAGATGGACTCAAGGGAAATGACATGGGCATGTGCAGGCTGCTTTGCATGTGGGCTTGTTGCCTTTCTCTCTGAAAAAGTAATTTTTCTGTGCTTCCAAACTTGTGTTTTTTAAACCCACAGCCCCTGGTGGGCCCTTGGTGTGCAGGACTGAGCTCGATGTTGGTGTAACACTGCCACTGTCTAAACCAGGCTTCTTTTACTCTGCTAAATGTATTTAATGATTTTTCTGCTTGTGGCTGTAGCAGAAGAGGATTTCCACCAGGTGGTAATGTTGGGCTTTGGTTTGTGCTCTGACCAGCCTGGGGTTTGTGCAAGGCTTTCAGTGAGGGAGCTGGGAAATGGGATTATATGGTGGGATTAACCTGGGTCATCTCTGCGGAACTTTTTGGGTTTGTTTTGTTATTTGCACATAAGCTTTGCATATGGGAGAATTTCAGCCCATGAGCGGCTTTCAAATTCTTGACTACTCACAAATATTTAGAATTTGGCTGTTTAAATTGTTTCTTTGGGCCCCATTGCTGCTGTTAATGTGTACTCCTTTCAAACCACAGGTCATTTGGGGTTTTTTAGGAACCGAGCAAACCTGGGAGGGTGCTGCAGGCCCAGAGCTGCTCCTCAGCCACCTCCACTTTGTGCTCCATGGCAAGGGAATGGAGGAAAGGTCAAAAGAGGGTCCTTTTAGAAATGCCTTTTCTGTTTGCAAAGAAGTTTTCTCTAGTACAGGGATGCACTAATTTCCAAGTATTTTGGTAATGGCTAAGGTGTGAGCTTCTTGCCTGGGCCTCTTTTCAAAGCCGAAATTTGATCTTGGTTTTCACTTAGTTGTCCCGGTGCTTCCTTCTCCACCTGTGCTTACAGCATTCATTTTTCTGAAGATATCATTTTTCACTGATATACTTTTTTTTTTTAGCAGAAACTGTGTTTCTTCCATTAGAGTACCAGGTGCTGCTGATCTTGAGAGCACTGCTGGGTGTCTGAGCATCCTGCTCAGGTGGTTGTCCAGGACCTGTAAACCAGAGAAATCCCCCATCCCTGCTGGCAGAATAGCCTGTTTTCTCCTGGTCATTCCCATTCCTTGGCAGGTCGTGGTGAGCAGCAGCTCCAGGAGGCTGGCAGGTGTCTGCAAGCACCATCACTTACATTGACAGGCTGTTATTTTTCTATTAGGACTCTGATTTTAGGTTGTAAATCACTGACTTGCCAGAGCCCAGGCCTGGCTGCTGTCCTGTCCAAGAGATTGTACAAAGAGCAGCTGCATTTGACTTCTGCTTCCCAGTCTTTCCTGCTTGCAGGAAGAGCACATGGTGCTTCCTTCTCCTGAGCCACCCTTTCAAAATCTTGTTTCTCTGCTGCCTTCTCTGTATGGATTATGGGATCATGCATCATTGTCTTTCCTTCTCCTTGCAGTTTTTAACAGCTCCCAAAATTCTACTGCCTCCCACTGTAGAAGGAGATTTCCTCTTCCTCCCATATTCCTCAGAAAAGAGCACCTGTTCTGTGCCAGGTTTCTCTGATTTTCCTTCTGGAAGCACTTGTGTGTAGCACTGGCTTTGGAAGGAAGGCAGGAAGGCCAGGAATGGCCCTTGCTCTTCTGAAATCTTGTTTAACCTGGATGTGGATCTAATTGATTGAGCTTTGCTGTCTAAATCTGTTTAGGTCAGGAATTTGTCTGTGACCACTGCAGAGGTTCAAAGTTTGGATATTTTTATGAATTCCTCTCTTCTGTTCCTTTCTTTGCCTTGCCTTTTTAAAATCTAACCTCTCCTCTTTAACATTCTCTGATTTTCTATAACTTTCCCTGTTGTGCCCTCTTTATTTGCCCCGGAATTCCTCTCCTCCATGCAGCCTGTCAGACACAGGGACCTGTCCCACTCAGGCTTGGCTGAGGATCTGCTCAGTGGCTCGTGCCCTGCTGTCATTGTCATGCAGAGCTGGATATTTTCTCTGCTCATAGGCCATCAGTGATTGCTTTACAGAAAGGCATCCTCTGTTTTGATGGTTCTCCAGAGATGAATTTATTGGCAAGACACCATAAAAGTTCTTTTTTCTCCATTCTGCAGCTGAAACTGAACATGCTCATATTGCCTATTATTTCTGGCACTTGCCGTTTTATTAGTAATATTGAGATTTGTGTCTTAATCAGTCAGTTGATGCTGGTCAGCATTCATGGTTGTACTGCTCAAGCAGGAGGGCAGAATTGTGATAAGATTGATAGAAATTTCTGCAATGTCTGCTATATTGAGCCCATACTCTGTCAGGCTTCTCTTGTAACCTTAAAAATAATTAAGCAGCCTTCATGCAATTAGTTTTTCTGCCTCCTGATTCCTTGTCTTTTTGGCCTCACGATGTTTGTTGCATATTAATGCGTTTTTTCCTGGGCTGTACTTGATGGATCACTTTTGTCTGCAAATAATTCCTGTCAAGAATATGTTGGATCACTGTCCTGTTGTTGACGCTGGTTCCAGTAGTGTGAGCAACTTCATGTGCCCCACCTTCCCGGTGGGAGAGGGACATGGGTGAGAGGAGAAATCCTTCTCAGTGTTCCTGCAAGGAGATAATGATTTAGACTCTGCCAGGATTTCCAGGATGACCAGGATTTCAGTATGTGCTGGGCTTTGAGGGCCTTTTCCTCCTCACAGACACTACAGATGGCCTTTGGGCATTGTTTCCTTTCTCCTTTAAAACAGTTACAGAGCTTCCAATCCCAACAAGCTGCATTTATGGGTCTCCTAATCCAGTTACCGTGCCCCCGCACCTGTCTGGTGGCTGTCACAGCCTGTCTCCAGCCAGAGCCAGTAATGGGTTTGCTCTTTTCACACATTTGTGGGTTTGTCTAATGAATGGTTCTGAAGTCGTACCTCATAAAGAGTTGGTGTGTAGCTGATGGGATCTGGACGTGCTCCCTCCTCCTGGGGATGGCTCACCTGGGCCCCAGCCACACGATCTGTTGGGGATGCCAAGGCATCCTTTGTCAACCCTGGCTGTGCTGTGCAAGGTGCAGGTTTTCCAGCACTGGGAGCGTGAGCTGATCTCCTGATGGGATCAGGTCTGTGGTGACATCGCTCCAGCCCCAATGGCACAGGTACCTGCTCCCTCCTGCACTGGGCTGTGACATCACCAGCTTTGATGGAAACTTTCATTGATTCAGACACTCCAGTTGCACATAGTCCAGCTCATCAAGTTACAGTGACGCTTAAGGGATTTGAAAAATGTTAAATTTGTTTTCATCAGTGCTGATTAACACACGGAGATGATCTTTGCTACGTTATGCTTTATCGCTGTTTTGCATTCCAGGCTGTCTCTGGCCTTCTCTGGGCTGGGATCACAGACAATGTTTGTAGAGGTATTACAGAATCACAGGATATTTGGACCCACAAGGATCATCGAGCCCAGCCCTTAAGTGAATTGTCCGTATGGGGGATTATGGTTTTGGAGAAATGCCCACTAGAAACGAGTTGAAGAGTGATTGGAAGGTATGCAAATAAAAGCAGCATGCATGTGAATAGTGTTCCAGCTGCAAAGAACAAGCAGAATTAGATGGGCCGTGTTTCTAAGAAATATTTTGACTTCTAGAAGACTGAAACATGAGCTAAATCTACTCACTTGCACATTGAAACATAAACAGCTTGGTGTGGAACAAATCTCCTGCCACATCAATGGAACAAATTTAGATTAAAGCTCTGATCATGACTCAGTGCTCTGATGTACTTGTTCAGAACCTCTTCCAGCTCCCAGAGGCATTGCCCAGCACCTGAGTGGGGCTGTTATTTGCAAATGCATCATGCTATTTAACATACATTTCCCCAAACAGTTGATTTTGAGGGAAGGGGAGGGGGGGGGAGTTCATATTCTTGGTATTTTAATGAATATTGCTTGGATGTGGAGCTTATCCTGTGCTGAGCTGATGGCTCTCTTCTGTTCCCTATGGAGCCATTAGAAGCTGACTCCAATGGAAATGCTGCAGCCATCCTGCCACACATCCCTAAACAAGGGATTGACTTTTCTGAGTGCTTCTAGTAGTGGATTCTGTTCCTTTTTGTGCTCTTGGAGCCAATGGGTGGTATTAAATGCAGCATGCTAAAAAACAGTAAAAAAAAAACCCAGTAGAGGCTTTCATGATGAAACATGACTTATTTCCAGTGCTCAGACAGTTACTGAGAATCCAGAGGAATCCATGAGAAGTATACAAAAGAAACAGAAAGTTTTTGTCTGAGCTGCAAGTGCTCTGGGATGAACATGTGCTGGGTGGGCTCTCACAGCCAGACTCCCATTTCCTGTTTTCCTTCTGCAGGGACTTGGCTTTCCTTGCCGTGAAAAGCCTGAAGGAGGACACTGCCTAGGCCAAAAGGCATTGCCCAGTGTGGTTCTGGGCTTTGGGTAAGAGCTGGAGCCAAGACAGGCTCAGTCTGAACCCTGCTCACTGTCCCAGCACTATTACTGCTTCTCCATGAATCCTGCTCCAAAGCAACAAACTCTGCAGTGAGGAGGCATCACATGGTGTCCTTGCTTCTCTCTCTGCCTTGTCTTGGAGAGCAGTATAACTTTCTAATTCTGGTTATTTTATATCCCAGTAAAGTTGCTGCAAGAACCTGTCTTTGCGTGACATTCTCTTATGCTTAATCTTGAAAAGAAGTAATGTCCCTCAAGAAGTGCTGTCAGACTTCAAACATGTTGAATGTACTTCAGATAAAAGCAGGACTGTGATGGCCTATGGAGTGTGATTTGAAGTGTAGGAGCTTTAGGAATGTGATGATGCTTCTGACATTTGCAGGCAACCCCACCAGCAGAAGGTGAAAATGTCAAGATAAGAGCTGATTCTCTCAAGACCCAGAGAGCTGCTGCTAAAATTTTAAGTTGTAACAACAACAAAATGAGCAAAACTGGCAGAAAAGTCTGAGGAGTGAAGTAGCAGCTGTACAAAAGGTGGGAAGTGCTGGTCCTGTGCTTCAGCCCACCCGCTGGGCACAGAGGAAGGAGAGCAGATAGTACATGAGTCACTGTGTCCTCCCTTCCAGGTGATCTTACAAAAGACATGAGCAAAATCCTGGTATGACCATCCTCATCTTCAGCACTGAGGAAGGCTGTGGTCCTGCTCCACCAGCGGAGGAGGAAGGAGGAGATCTAATATTTTTGGTCTAATATTTGCTGTCATATAATATGGTCTAATAACAGCTGTCTGCTGCTGAGGTGATCAAAGTCCTCCTTTTTCTTTTTTAATCTTTTTTTCTCCCTGCAGATCACTTTCTTGCTGTTCCTTAAAGCTGCAAAGGGTAAACTGTCAAGAACCCCCATAAATCGTTGAGCTTGTCCTTAGAGAAAATCTTAATGAAATTAATTTTATTTTATCTGTTTAGAAGATTGCCAGTGGTTGGATTTCATTCCTTCAGAGCTCCAGAGATCCTGGAGGGTCACTTGAAGAACACATCACACATTTTGTATATAAAAAGTCTCAGGCTTATCATTACTTCAGCAGCAGCTGTGATGTCAGGGAGTGGAAGCTCCTGGGAAGAGAGGCAGGTACAACCCCCTGGAATACTCACCTGTTAATAGGAGCTGGTCTTTTGTGGAGTAGGACATTGGTTCTGTGGCAGAATTATCTTACCTGAGCAGATCCAGTGTTTTCTTAGCTCCTATGACCGGGTTTATAATCAACTTGTGATTTGTTCGTTTGTTCTTATTTGGAAGTGTGGGAGGATGCCTCACTCCTACCAAATGGTTGTCTTGGGTCAGTTGTGGGAATTCGGGAGTAGGACTGGAGCTCAGCTGAGGTAGCAGCAGGTCCAGGGCTTGTGCAGACACTGAAAGAGCTGAAGCAAGGTAGGGGCAGAGTAGCTCATGGCCCTTAAGGGTACCTGACAGACTTTACAGTAGGATTTTAAAAAAGAGAAATACATAAATATTTATCTCTGCTTATTTTTAATTGCCTTGTCCCCAAAGAGTTAGTTATTTTGGCCTCTAGCTTTTGATCTCCTAAGACGTTGCAAGATCTGTTGCAAGATCTCATGGGCAAACAAATCTGGGTTCAGCCTCAATTTAGAGGCAGACACATTTTGGAGTTATAGCAAATAAAAATTAACTTCAGACTGGCCAAAATACAATTAAAATCAGTGTGAAAATGCTGTAATTCTCCTCAGCTCACACTATCATTTTTGACCAGGAATATGTACAGCCAATCTCGAGTTGCAGCTGTTGGAGAATGTACCCTGACCTGGCTGCTGAGCCCAGGGTGCAGGTGGGGCAGGTTTCTGGAGCCCCCATCACCAGCAGAACATTCCCAGACTGCACCATTGGGCAGGAGCCACTGCAGCCTGGCCCACTCCTGACAGGATTTTCGGGTGCCTGGTGTGGGTGTTCCATCCTCCCAGTGAAAGCAGAGACATTTCTCGAAATAGATGATTTAAAACCAAAACTCATTGAGAACTGGCTGAGCAAGTTGCTCAGAGCTGATGGACTGTGCAGAAATGACACTGCCTTTTGTCTGAGAAGGAATTCTGTTGAGGGCAGGTACAGGATTGCTGGAAAGAGCAGAGATCTGAGAATAAGAAAAGGATGCACGAGCTTTGTTATTTTTATCAGTGGCTAAAACATCTCCTTTGCAGTCCTCTCTGGCTTCGTGCTCCTCTTCATTTTGGTTCTGTGGCATTGTGGGTGTTGAGGGTGGTTGCCTGCCCCAGCTCCATCTCATGGCACTGGCTCTGGAGCAGGATGGGGCCACAGGATCTGAGGGATGAGACCCACAGGTGAAACTCAGGGCAGTGGGGAACAGACCGGGACAGATGCATTTGTACAGGGGAGCAGCTGGCGTGAAGTGCAAATAAACCATTTGTACAAGCTCATCATCCTTCCTCTGAGCACTTGATCCTTAGAATGCTGGCAGTTTGTTATTTTTATGGCCTAAAATCCTGAGCAGCTGCTCTGGCTAGAGGAAGGTGGAATATTGGGTGCTGTTCTGCTAATGCCTGTGGGATGCTGAGGCTTTGGGATGAGATGGCTGGCCAGGGACCTGCAGCAGGAGATGCTGGGAGGGCTGGTGGCCCTTCTGTGCCATCACCCTAATTGCCAAGGATGATGCAGTCGTGTTCCCAGGCATTATTTGGTAATTATACTTAGTAGACCGTAGGGGGCAATTAGGAAAGCTTAAACATGTGTCAGCTTCCACTTCATCATTTCTGTGAGCACCAGCCAGGCTTGGATTGCAGTTTGAGAAAGGGGCAGCAGCTCCCTCAGCAAGGCACAGAGGGGCAGCTCTGTGGTCACCCTGGGAGCCCCAGTCCTCTGCATGGCTGCAAGGAAATAAAGGGATGCCTGTAAGTGCTTTTAACAAGAATTTCATGTTGCTGTTTCTAATCTAAGCTCGAGCTTTACTGAGCTTTGCTTGTGTTGAACACAAAGGTAAACACTAGTGGTGGAACAATGCTGTGTACTGTGCCTTAGTTTTTTATTAATTCATCTTTATTGGCTTATTCTAGTGGGAGAGGGCAGGACTTTGGCTTGGTGGTGCAGCTGACCTTGGATTTTGCCTGGAGGAAGAGGGGCCCAAGAAGTAGCTCTGGAAAGGTGCATTGATTCACGGGCCTTGCATTCTACTTTTCCTAACATTTTAGAGCATTTTTCTGATCTTTTTTTGTTCCTCAGCTTTTGCACTGTGGTGCTGTTTGTATCCAGATCTTCTCATTCACCTTCCCAGCCCTTAACATATTTTTCTTGTCCTTAGAGGTAAGAATAAAGCAACAGGGTGAGATCTGTAATATCCTATAATGGTAACTGTATTATTATGAATGTTTTGTGCATAATGATCTTTCCTTCACGATTTGGGGAGTTGAGAATCATAACAGCACATGATGTAACCCCTGCACTGTGGAGCATGGTGGGTTGGTTTTACAAGGCACACCTGGAGTGTCAGTTGGGCAGCTGCTCTGTGAGCAGCTCCTGTCAGAGCTGGATTTTGGAGTAGGTGTCTCAGGGAAGGACCTCTGGCTTTCTCTCTCCATAAAGGAGTGTTCCCTGTACAGACTGGAGTGTGTTAAGTAAAAATAGAGGCTCGTGTTGCTTAAACTTGTACTTCAAATAGCAGCTCAGAGAGGCCTTGTAAACTATTTCAGTCCTTGAAATCACGGATGTTGGGTGGGTTATTCTAGAGCTGGGATCCAGCTGGGGCACAGGACCTCAGGGAACACACCCAGGCAGTGCTGGTGGTGAGGCTGGAAGCTGGGATCTCCCTGGATCCAGACCCTGGGCTCGGCAGCAGACTCTGGGCAAGGATTTGGACCAGGCTTTTGGCTGTGACCTTGGCCGGCCACGAGGGCCCTGGCACAGAGCCTGGTGTGCTTGGTGTGCTCCCTGCTCGGGGGAGAGGAGCAGGGTCCATCTGCTTGCTGAGGCTGCCCTCTCCTGAGGCAGCACCTAAAACCACTGAATTGGGTTCCAGTGTCTCCTGGTGATTTCTCTAATTGCTCATCTGGTAATGGTTTGTTTTGTTCCACAGAAGTTTCGCTTTGTCGGCAGCAGTGTTGATGCAAGTGTGGCAGCCCGTTAAGCATCACCATCCTGCTAAGTTACTAACAGAGGCACAACTCGTTTCTGATGACATTCCCTGGAGCCATGAGGAGAAGAGGGATTTTCTCACTCAGCTCCGTGATGCAGCCGTGTGCTCCTGAGACACTTTTACAAAGCCTGCACAGAAACAGGGCAGGACCCTGGTTTGTCTACCTGGCTGTGACAATGTCACCGGCCCGGGGCTGCATCGGGAGGGTCCCTGTGGGAGCTCTAGGTGTGTCACACCCTGAACCCTCCTGAGCAGCCTGTGTTCGAGCAGCGTGTTACCCTGTGTGCCCCAGCTCTGCAGCAGGAGGAGATCTGCACTCTGTCTGCACTGCTAATGACAAACAGCCTCTCTGAGACCATGTGTGACAGCACAGGTGAGACCCTGCCACCTCTGAAAGGAAAACAATTAGGCCTGGGTTTCTCCCTGACTTAAGCTCAAATCTCTGAGCCTGAAATGCAATAACATTCTCATGTTTCCATCTGCTTCTCCATTGGACACAGGAGCTGCTCTACCAGAGAAATTGTAAACAATGCACCTTTCCAGGTGTCACTTGTCCTGGGGATGCTGGTGGGGAGGGGCCCTGGTGCTTTCCTGACCCGTTGGGGTGTTTGTTATGGGCTGCAATGCTGTGGGCACCCCATTTGCAATGTGCCTGTTCCAGCTGCACTCACACCCATCACCAGCTTCAGGACAGAGCCTGCCACGGTGGAGGGTTCACTAATTGTTTAGACAAGTTACTGTGTTTTGAAATGCTGCCCCAAAGTGAAAAACTTATGGAAATAGGAGGGAATGGAGTAAGTTCTTTGTATATGTATATGTACACACACACACACACATATATACACACATCTATATACACATATATATTATTAATTATAGAAATACATCTGTAATTTATGTGAATAATGTGTAAAATACATCTATATACACATATACACATAAAATATCTTCCAAAGTGGCTGTCACCATCCAGATATGTGAACAGCTAATTGTGGCAGTACTGAAGCTTGGGCATGTAAAGGTTAGCTTTCATCCTAGACTGCTTCCTTATTTTCTCTTGAATCAGTTGGCTGGTATTTCTGATTTGATTTTGTCTGTAAATTGCTGAATGCCTGTTATCTAAATATAACTTTGAGATGAGCTATAAAACGTCCGTGTCTCATAGTACATGCAGTCTTTAAAAGTTGATTGGAGGAGCTATGTTGATTGAGAGCCAAGCCTGCTTTTTTAAACCGGACTGGGAGGTTTTTTTTAAACAAATATCTCTTATATATCAAGTAAACTTGTTTTGACATCTAATTAAGTTAATTTAGGTGGTTTAGTGTAGTTCAGCAGCAGCTCAAAATCATGGTCTTCCACCTGGGCTGATATATTGATTCTTCTGGTGTTCCCTCCATAAATCTCCTTCTGTTTCTCTGCAGCTGTAATTGCGTTTCAGAAAGGGGAAAGCATGTGTGTGCCCAAGCCACCCATAATTACTGCTCTGAAATGCCTGGGGAGGTAAGTGTGAGCTCAGTGTCTGTCGTGAGGCTGAAGTTTCACAACAGTTTCCTGACATTTTCTGCGAGCAGCTGTGTGAGAGCTGCTCCCAGAGGCTGGGGCAGGCAGGGGACAAAGCTGTGACAACGCCAGAACCACTTTCACACCAGCTCCTGCTAACGTGGCAATGATGTGCAAAGCCTTCCTCGAACAGCTCCTCTTCCTGCTGGATGATGGGGGGAGGATTGCAGCCACGTGTTCTTGTGACTGGCCTAGAAAGTCATCTTTTGTTTTTCAGATCATCCTCCTTCAAGATCCCTTGGGAGCTTTTGTTCTGGAAATCAATTGCCAGTCCACAGGGATGTTTTCTTCCCTGATTGCTCCTTATACAAAACTGAAATTATACAAGCCAAGAGGTGGTTGTTTTTTTTTTTTTTTTTTTT